>BLSH010342111.1:20255-32824 GCA_018402905.1 Glandirana rugosa | reverse complement strand
TATTTGTGATAAAAAAAAATCACAATCAGCGTTTATTGATTGGTTTGCGCAAAAGTGGCCGCGTTTACGGATGATGAGAATTCATTTCTGGGTTTTTTTTATTATTTTTTACTAGTAATGGCGGCGATCTGCGATTTTTAGCGGTACTGCGATATTGCGGCGGACATGTCGGACATTTTTGACATTTTTTTGGGACCAATGACATTTATTCAGCGATCAGAAATTTAAATGTCCACTGATTACTGTATAAATGTCATTGGCAGTGAAGGGGTTAACCTGGGGGGGGGGGGCTAGGGGTTAACTGTGTTCCCTGGGTGTGTTCTTACTGTGGGGGGGTTGGGCTACCATGGGCATGAGAGATCTAACTGATACCAGTGACAGGGATCAGTAGATCACCCATGCCCGCACTGTCAGAATGGGGAACCGCCGTGTTTACATCAGCGGTTCCCCGTTCCTTGCCTGTGGCCGCTCATCGCGGCTCACCGGCGGACATCGGGTACGCCCGAGCCATGGGCACACTCCTCTGGAGTGCGGCGGGCATGTGCCCCCTAGCGGCTGTTCGCAGATAGCCGCCTTTTTACGGCGATTCGCGCACAGCAACCCGACTGCCGCCGTGAAAACATGACGCGCGGTCGGGAAGTGGTTAATATACGCTGATTAATACATGCGTAGGGTGCTGTCGGGAATATGTTTTTTAGGAACTTTGATTATATCTTATAAATATAAAAGGAAAGTATAAATAAAGAATATGTTATGGAAAGAAAAAATACCACTATGATGAGACTAAACCAGACATGGATATGAAAATCAAAGTGAATATACACATGAATGGTGGTCTACTGATGTGGAGAAAAAAAAAAACACCCAAGGACCAATTTTTCTGCACCTGTTTGTCAGGTGCAGAAAAATTACATTTTTTTTACAGCAAGGCCAATTCTTGCTTTCATCAACAGTACTTCTAGAAGACTGCCGTCTGGAATTGGTGCTTGACAATTGCAACTACCTGAAGATGGTCCTCTAGCGGTTGCAACATTTACATTCCCACAGATAGGCGCAGATGCGGCCGATCCCATGAAAAATGGCGGTGGGTCACTTCCAGCATCTCCTAGCACCAGCAGCCCAGTCATACTGCGGCCGAGGTGAGCATTGAATGCAGATGACACCACAGAGCCTATGGAGGCATGTGACCCACAAAACAGTGCTCCAAACCCTGACCCAATTGCCTCATTCCCCACAGTGGGACAGCCAATGTCTGACATCCTCATGAAAGACATGCTTATTTCCCTACACTCTTCCCTCCACGCAGATATGCATGCCTGCTTCCAAAGGTGTACAGCTGATATACAGCATCAGTGGGAGAAAGTCAATCATCTAGAATACTCTATAGGGGCCTGCGTGGAATCCTATAACAACATGGTGGACGCTCACATGTCCCACTCAGAGGACATTGCATGGCTGAGAAACAAAATATCTGACTTAGAGGACCACTCTAGACATAACAATCTAAAACTTAGAGGCATTCCCAAATCTGTACAACACTCTAAGCTACCTCACTCACATGTTTGCGAACTCTTTCAAGCTGTAGCTCCATCATTATCACCAGAGATTCTAACAATAGGTCAAAGTCATAGGATTCGGAAACCCTCATTTCTTCCTCAAGGAATTCCTAGAAATGTCCTAATGCTGAGGCATTACTTCCAAGCAAACTAATCTATCCTTGCAGCATTTTACAAAAAGGATTACCTTCCCACACAGGCCACGTCCATCCAAGTGCTACCTGATCTCTCGGCTCATACACTACAGAGGCACAACAACTTGATGCCTATTACAAAGGCTTTGAGGAACCATGATATCGGTTAACAATGGAAATATCCCCCAACACTCAAGATCACTCGAGATATCTCTACTATCAATACGCTCAATGAGGGGCTTCCTGAAGACCCACCTGATGCACACCCCTCTCGTATCTCCTCCAAGCCACCAAGGGAGTCGTGCAAGAGCCCAGATACCCACCACAGCAAGAAACACCTGCAATTGGGCAACATCATGTAAGCACCAACAATGTCCTTTAGGCCGGTCTCTCCTGGAGTCATAAGTATATCTTTTCTAATCACTAGCAAGTTTTTTCCCCACATACTGCAGTTAAGCTGCACCATGCTCAATTTTTTTTCGAACCATTTGAACCTTTTATTTCTCCTATATTTCTTCTTATGGTTCTTTGCATCGGTTCATACACTGTTCAACATAAATCCAATATGGCTACCAGTTCCTTCCGGTTGCCCTCCCTTTGATCTTTCTACGGCACTGTGATTCTACCTGCTTATACAATCCTCACTGTGACATTAGAACATTAATCTACCTTAAGGCATGCTTATCAATATTCTTCACCAATGCCTGAGTTACCTGGCCTGATTTATACACAGTCTGGAAGACTAACATCAACATCAGCTACCTTTACTACCCCAATGTCCCTAAAACTGCTGTCGATCAATACCCCTGGGTTAAATCATCCTGCCAAATGCTTAGCCCTATGGGAAGAAACCACCAAATCCAAGACTGACATACTCATCATCCAAGAAACCCACTTCAATGCATCTGCTGCTCTGAAGTTTTAACACAAGGACTTTCCCTTTATTTTTTCTGCTGAACTTTCCTCTAAAAAGAGAGGTGTTCTTATCGCTGTAAAGTACTCTGTAGACTTTAAGCTCCATTCTTCCATTTTAGATGTTGGTGGTAGATATGTCATTCTGGTATGTACAATCAATGACAAGGTTTACACTATTGTGATTGTGTATGCTCCCAACTCTAACCAGGGCAAATTCTTTCATAAGCTCTTTGAACATATTGCCAAATAAAAACAGGATACTTTCATAGTGTGTGGTGACATGAATTCAGTAGTGGATCCCCATTTAGATTCTTCATCCAACAGGAAGCCTCGCCCATCTCCCTTTGCCTAATCTCATGATACATGAAGACATACAGTATACGATACTTGGAGATGTCTTCATGCTTCAGAATGAAATTACACTTATCACTCTCCCAGATTTAACTCCTACTCTCGTATTGACCTTTGCTTCGTAGACAAACGGTTACTGCAGCAAATATCTGCTTCTGAAATTGCAGACATCACATGGTCTGACCATGCCGCTATATGCACGACAATTTCGGATTCAGTAGTCCATAGTCCCACCCTATTAGCGAGGTGTAAAAATAAACTCATTAAAGAACAAACAACAAATGATGTGCTCACTCAACATCTCTGTGACTACTTTCTTGAAAATGACCCTCCCGTGACAGATATCTTCTCCTTATGGAATGCACATAAAGCATACGCACGTGGAATTTTTATTCAATTAGGGGCTCGAGCACAAAAGGCCCACTCCACAAAATGTCAACACATTTTGGAAGATCTGGGAACATTGGAACACAGAAACAAATCCAACAGTAACCCCAGTACAGCATCACAGCTAGCTAAGCTTTGCTTAGAACTTCACTCTCTTCTGCAAGAAAAACATGAGCATATGCTATGTCAGCTCAGATTAAGATTTTACTTCTCGTATAATAAAGCGGGGACATTTCTAGCCTCCCGACTAAAATCCCACAGAATTAAAACAAAAATTTCCTCCCTCTCTCACCCTTTCACCAAACAGAAAGTGTCCAATCCCCAACACATTGCAGACACCTTTGCAGATTATTATGGAGCTCTCTATAACCTTAAAGAGGATCCCTCAGTTATCTAACCCTCATCGGAAGCAATCTCTGTCTTTTTTTTGTTTCAATATTTTTATTGAAGAAAATGTAGGTATATCATAACAGTAGCAAGATATATGTCAGACATTTTATACATTGACATTAGGTGTTATAACATATTCTATAATCCATGAAAACAAGAAAAGGAACAGTTCCAAGTGTCTACAACAGTTAATTTAGTTCAGTGCACATATCTAGTTTTCCAGAGTATCTATAGATAGCTAAAATGATAGTCCATGTGGATTCTGGACCAGATCCTGAGTTTGAAGAGTGCAGTAGTATCGGAGAGGAGACAGTAACCATAATGGGAGTAGTTCTCATCTAGGGCACCCCTGTGGGTACTTACTTGCCCCAGATGATCACATCTCCACTGTCGTTAATTAGCTAAATATTAGTTAGTTCAGCTAGTTTAATACCCAGGGAGTTCATACTATCAGGGAATGAGCATTGTGTGAGTACCAGTTTTGCCATGGTGACCATTGCTGAAGTGCTTTTTGGAGTTGCCCTTGGGAGGAGGCCATCCACTTTTCATATGTGTAATGTTACTGAGTTAGATCTACAGCTTCCAACAACGTAGGAGGCCTAGGGTCTTTCCAATGTCTCGTAATTGTGAGTTTAGCTGCTAAGAGAAGATGGGTAATCATGTGTTGTGTTGCATGTGGGAGAATATCAGTGTTGAGTGAAAGAAGCACTAAGCCTGGGGTTGGTGGTTGTTGTATTTGTTTTATTTTAGAAATTATGGTGAAGATATTTTGCCAGTACTCCGTGAGTTTCGGGCAGCCCCATAGAATGTGCAGGAGTTCTCCTGTAATTCCACAGTTCCTCCAGCATCTATTCGGGATGCTGGCGTTAAAGTGAGAGATTCTGTCCGGGGTCAAGTACCATCTTAGGGTAATTTTGGTGGTTAGTTCCCATAGTGTAGAGCATCACGTTACCTTCTGGGTAGTTCTGCCCGCATTAAGCCATTGCTCTTCTTTGAAGCTTTGCCCAGGTCTGATTCCCATTTTATGAAGGGGGGATTTGTGGAACTCCTTTTTTTGCTGAAGTATGTTATAGAAGATGGATATTCCTTTTTGTTGATGAGCAAAAGATGTTAAGTAGGACCAAGCTTGGGTTTGTATGGTGCGCTGTGTTTATGGAATCTTAAATAGGCAGTGTTGAATTCGCATGTATAGATATATGTTGTGTGGTGAGAGATTGTATTATTTTTGCAGGTTAGGGAAGGTCTTAGGTACATTGCCATTATATAGGCCGTGTATATGGTTAAGTCCTTTTTTGGCCCATGAAGATAGGGATATTTGGGCTATAAAGGGGGTTAGAACTGACAGCGGGATTTTCAGAGGAATAGTTGTTTGATGTTGGTGGGCTTGTTGTACCAGGTGTTTCCAGGCTTTGATTGTTGTTTGCATAGTGGGAGGATGAAAGGATTGGGTTTTTGCTCCTAGTTGAGTGCTGAGTAACCATGTTGTTAGTGAATGTCGATGATTATAGGAGGCTTCTATTGCACTCCAAAGTGCGTTTGGGGACAGTAAGAACCATTTTCTAAGTTGAGATAACGTCATTGCTACATAGTAGTCGTAGAAGTCGATATAGCCTGCACCTACGAACATTCTATGTTTGATTAGTTTCTGGTGTGCACATCTAGTTTTCTTACCTTTCCATATGAATTGGGATAATGTAGATTGTAAGGATTTAAAGAAATTAGCTGGGACTGGGATTGGAAGGGTTTTAAAAAGATATATAAGTTGCGGAAGATGCATCATTTTGAATGCTGCAAGTCTGCCCGACCAGGAGAATTCGCATTTGGCTAACTTATGAAGTTCTTGTTGTATTTTTTCCCTAGTGGTGATATAATTATGCTTAAATAGAATTTTGGCGGATCTTGTGAGCTGGATACCCAGGTAGGGTATACTTTTGTCAGCGCATTTATAAGGGTGTTGTTTCTGGAGAAGATTCAGAGTCATTGCATCTATTCCTATATCAAGGATGTATGATTTGGTTTCATTGGCTTTGTAATAGGAGATTCTACTGAACCACATTAAAATTTTTTGAACTTCTACTAGGGAGGATGATGGGTTAGTTAATATTATGATTACGTCATCCACAAATAGGCTAATCTTATGGTGGTGGGGCTTGATGTTTATTCCTGTGATCCTATTGTTCGATCTGATATGTTGGGCCAGGGGCTCCATGACTAAGTTGAAGATTAGCGGTGAAAGAGGACAGCCCTGCCTTGTGCCATTTGTGATTTGAAATGGGATGGAAAGAGGATTGGATGTAAATACTCACGCAGAAGGCTTAGTGTATAGTGCTCGGATGGCTTGGAGGATAAGGCCTGTAAATCCAAATTTTTGTAGGGCTAAGGCGAGATAGTCCCAGTTGACTCTGTCAAATGCCTACTATGTATCTAGTGAAAGAAGCAGAGAAGGCGTTTTGTTAGTGTTTGCATGGTGAATTAAGTTGATTATACATCTAGTGGCATCTGAGGTTTGGTGACCTATTATGAAACCTGTTTGGTCCTTATGGATTAGTAATGGCATTATATCTACCAGTCGGTTTGCTAGTATTTTGGCGTAAATCTTAAGTTCAAGATTGAGAAGGGATATGGGAGAATAGTTTGAAGGGAGCGACGGGTCTTTCCCTGCCTTCGGCAATGTCACCACCAGTGCAGAGAGCATCTCTGCTGGGAAAGTTGAGGAGGACGCAGCATCGTTGTAGAGCTCACACATGTGTGGGAGGAGTTGTTTTGGGAATAATTTAAAGTGTTCTCCAGTAAGGCCGTCTGGGTCGGGAGATTTGGCGTTTGGTAAATTGTCTATCACTTTTCTCACTTCGTCCATAGAAAACGGTTTGTTCAAGGTAATTTGGTCTTCCGTTAGTTTAGGAAGATTTATCTGGTCTAGGAAGGAATGTATTTCTTCTTGGTATGGCGTGTGTGTGCCTTTATCTACCTTGATATTGTACAACCTACTGTAATAGCTGCTAAAGGCACCCGCTAAGGATTGAGGGTTTAGAAGTTTTTTGTGGGTGAGGGGGTGTTGTAGGCATGCTATTCTTGTTTTTATGCTGTGTCCTTTAATTTGAAGTGCCATGGCTTTCCCCACCTTGTTGCCAGTAGTGTACGATTTAGCTTTAAGTTTGTGTTGCATTCGTTTAAAATCTTCTAGCAGCAAGGCATGGAGTTCATGGCGAAGTTGAAAAATTTCGGATTTTAGTTTGGACGAAGGGTGTGATTTGTTTTGAGAGTTTTTAGTATCAATTGCTGAGGTCAACTCTGATAAACGCTGCATCCTCCTCTTTTTCATTTTAGATCCCAATTGTATAAAAAAAACCCTGATGAAGGCCTTGTGAGTGGTCCACACGGTCGCCAGGTCAGACACTGAGCCTTTGTTAGTAGCAAAATATTCCTATAGTCATTTAGAAATGTAATCAATATTGTTAGAGTCTTGTAGTAGAAAGTTGTTTACTCTCCATATGTAGGCTTGGGGTTGAGATGCCTTTTTTGTAATTTCAATGCTTACAGGCGCGTGGTCTGACCAGGCAATAGTGTGGATTTTTGATGAATGAACATTTTGCAGTAACCACTTGTCTGAAAGAAAAAGGTCAATGCGAGAATATTTTTTGTGATGTGGGGAGAGATATGTGTAATCTCTCTCCTCCGCGTGACAACACCTCCATACATCATATAAATCGTATTCTGAGATAAGTTTGCTTAAGGGTGAGATAAATCTTTTAGGTCCATAAGATGAGTCTAATTCATAGTCCAGTACTAGATTGAAGTCCCCACATATTAGTAGATGACCTTGCTGAGTGTCTTTGATTTTCTGTAAGGTGAGTTTTAAGAAGGGCATTTGGCGTTGTTTGGGAGCATATAGTGTTGCTATGGTATATTGAGAGTTTTCAATGGTACAGTTTAAGATGATGGACCTGCCCTTTGGGTCAACCGTACACCTGTGCAATTGGAAGGATATGGTGTCTCTGATGGCAATAAGGACTCCACGTCGTTTCTTTGTGTAGCAGGATTTGAATACGTTAGGGAAGGATTTGTGTTGACAGGCTGGAGAGGAGTCTTGGGTGAAGTGCGTTTCTTGCACTCATAGTACATCGCAGTTGTTAGCCATTGCCGTTTTCCACAGAGAGGAGCTTTTGGCTGGGGGATTTAGGCCCTTTGCATTAATCGATAAGTCGTTGGTGGCCATGGTGTGGTGTCCTTGGGTGTTGTGTAACAGTTAAAGGACTTACGTTTGGGTGATCCAGAGAGGGTCTAGAGGGTTATAGAGGAGAGGTTCGGCTGGAGCCTCTGGTTTCAGCTGATACTGCATGGTTGGACTGTGTCTTGGTACTGTTTCTTCCAGTATTCTTGGTTATGGGGACTTGATAGATATGCTGTGTGCCAAGTCAGCTGTGGTTGCAAAAGACTTGTTAGGTGACAAATAACACAGACAGTACTCACGTGGATACTCAGAAGTGCGTTACCACCTTGGAACTTCCATGCCTTGCAACAGAAGCAAAAAGAAAGAAATAAAAACAGGAAAGAGATTTCTTAACAGTTATAACCAAGCATAGAGAAGAACTGGGAATGGTCAGCTATGTAGAGCTCTAGGAGCAGCTGACGACGGTGGGGGTAGAGTTCAAGGCCTTACTGGCAATGAGCCAGGAGCCCGGTCGATAGGGGGTAGTAGCTATGGTGGCTGTAAGGAGAGTTAATTTATTCTTTGAAGAGTTGTTACCTTGATTGCGTGGTTCATGTTGGAAAAGGCCGGGTTGGTTGAAGTTTACGTGGTCTTCCTTTGAAGGTTCGGGTATGATTTCCCAAGAGTGGAGTAGCTTCATCCCTTCATCAATGGTGGATATTGTATGCTGGGTACCGTTTCTGGTTATGACCAGGGTTGCAGGGTGGCGCCACTTGTAGAGCAACTTATGGTTGTTGAGGGCCTTGGTCACTGTTTTAAGTTGCTTTCGCAGTTGCAACGTGTGTTGGGACAGATCTGGGAATATTTGGATTCCTGTGAAGGGATCAGGAAGAGACTACACTTTCCTAGCTTTAGCTAGGATCTGTGTCTTGGCTTGGAAGAAGTGAATTCTTAGCAGAACATCTCGTGGGATGGTCTCCTCCAGGTGTCTTGGTTTAGGGATCCTGTGAATCCGGTCAATGGTGAGTTCTATGGGTGAGAGCTCTGGTGTAATGAAAGAGAACAGTTTAGTGGCGTATACTTGCAAGTCCGAGGGAAGGACGGATTCTGGGACTCCCTGGATTTTAAGGTTGTTTCGCCTCGAGTGGTCCTCGAGGTCCACCAGTTTGGATTTTATGGAGGCAGTTTCCTCTTTTTGTTCAGCGTAGGCGTCTACTAGATCATTTACTGTATTTGTACATTCATCCATTTTGTTTTCTATGTAGTATACTCTGTTATCCATGTTTTTCACGTCTGCTGAGAATTTGTTGAGGACTGACGTGAAACTGGCAGTTAGTGAATTTTGCAGAGACAAGAGCATATCTTTTAGGGCGGAATCCAGGACCGGTTGTCCCGTGGTGGGGAAGGAGGCTATGGGTGGATGTGGCTGTGATGGTGGAGGGAGGACATTGTCCTCTGTGGGCTGGTTATTAGGGTCCAGCCTCATTTTTGATTTGAATGGACTTTGTGATGATGGGCTGATAGGTAGTGATTGGTTGGGAGAAGATGTTATAAGTGGTGTGTCACCCTCTCCTGGATCCACGTCCGGGAGATCCATATAGGATTTGGACTGGTTGGTTACGTGGGTCACAGTGTTGTCAAGGTCTTTTCCTCTGTCAGAGTCTGGCCATTGGAAAAAGGACGTGAGCTTTTTGGGGTTTCTTTTGTCTTTCCTTTTGCGAGACATCTTATGAGATGGTAATATCTACAAGGTATATGAGAAGTAGAGAGTGGTGTGAGAATACTCCCTCATTTGATATGTAATATCGATTGGGCTGGTATGGCTCTTACATTAGGTTGCCATTTTGTGTATTCTGTGGCAGATTAGTGAAATGGGTGTACCAAGATGGCTGCCGTATAGAAATAAGTTGTACAATAGGCAGTTCTGGGTGTAACAGTCCCCAAGTGCTTTAGTAGCCCCTAGCAGTGGGTTACTAGTGGTGTTGGGAGCTTGTTATGTACCCCAGGGTCCTGGTTGCCTGAGTGGTAAGGCTGCTGGAGTCCAAAATGGTGGTCGCTGTAGGCCTCAATAGGCCTCAATAGGCAGTTTCGGGGCCGCTGGGGAACTCTGTTGCCTGGGCTTTTAAAACTAAAGGGGGATGCTCTGGCTGTCCTTGATGTGATCCTATGCCTGTCAGAGCCTATTTTGGTGGTGGTTGGCTCTGTCAGAGAGCGGAACACTCGTTCGGCTGTGTAGGCCACAAGCCGCGGTCTAAATTTCCAGCCGCGTGGACATCCGCGCTGCTTGAAAGTTGGATAAGTGTAAGTTGGGGGTGTCTGTGGGGTGGATGGAGGTGGAATCCGAGCTCACCCTGTTTGTGGATCCAAGGATGCCAGTGGATGTTATTCTATTCGGCGGAGCTCCTCTGCTTTGCAACCGCTCTCTTGTGCTGCAGGCCACGCCCCCTTCTCCACCTTTTTAAAAGAACTCAAACTTCCCTCTTTGACTCCTTCTGATCTTGAGGAACTAAACTGTCCCTTTTCTAAATACTGTATAAAAAGCAATTCAATCTATGCCATGCAGGAAATCCCCCAGCCCTGATGGATTTATCATTGAATATTATCAAGTATTTTCCACCCTCCTAAGCTCATATGTAACCACACTATTCAATGCCGCAGTGGATAGAACAACTTTCCCACAGATGTTGAGAGCGCACATTGTTACTCTTCCAAAACCGGGGAAGAGCCCTGACTGTCTGGCTAGATTTAGATTGATTTCTCTGCTTAACACAGATATCAAATTGTATGCAAAGATCCGAGTGCAGAGATTAAAAACAGTTCTTCTTTCTTTGATTCAGTCAGACTAGATGAGGTTTGTTCCCGGGAGACACAATTCTGACACCACTAGGCATGTGCTCAGCATTATGCACTTTGCGGAGCACAGCCAAACGCCTTCTCTGCTGCTCTCCATAGATACAGAGAAGGCATTCAACCAATTTCATTGGGCTACTTGTCAAAAGTTCTACATAAATTTGTTTTTCAGGGGATGATCTTATCTGCTTTCTTGGCACTATATTCCTCTCCCTCGGCCCAGGTGTAGACAGCAAGCTTACTCTCCAAAGCGTTCAACATATCCAGTAGTACAAGACAGCATATAAAATGCAGATCCTTCCCCAAATCCTGTATATATTCTGATCCATCCACACACCCCTAAAGGAGATTTATCTGAAAACTCTTACCTCCTTAACAAGAAGCTTTATTTGGCAGGGAAAGAGGGAACGTTGCTCCCACGCCTCCCTGACAAAACACAGAAAGGTGGGCGGTATGGGTATGATAGATCTATGAGATTATTATATGGCAATACACTTGAAACACTGGTTCACCCCTTCTGATGAACTGTTATGGTTAGATATGGAAAAAGGGATACATAAAACTTCTAACTTCTTCTCATTACTGTATGCAGACGCTTGGAAACCATTAAACTTATTTGAACACCTACCTACCACCAAAGCGTCCATTCAAGATTGTGCCTCTCTCCCTTTAACACCCAATTCACCTTGTTAACTAGTTCCACACTGCCTACCGCATATTTACGGCAGCAGTGTGGACGCCCAGGGTGAATCGCCATAAATAGGCGGCGATCGGCGAATGGCCGCTAGGGGGGCGCGCGCCGCCCACCGCACTCCTGAGGAGTGTGCCCTTGGCTCGGGTGGACCCGATGTCTCCCGACGAGCCGCGATGAGTGGCCACAGGCAAACAACGGGGAACCGCCGATGTAAACACGGCGGTTCCCCATTCTGACAGTGCGGGCATGGGAGATCTACTGATCCCTGTCACTGGGATCAGTTATATCTCTCATGCCCATGGTAGCCCAACCCCCCCACAGTAGGAACACACCCAGGGAACACAGTTAACCCCTAGATCTCCCCCTGCAGGTTAACCCCTTCACTGCCAATGACATTTATACAGTAATCAGTGGACATTTACATTTCTGATCACTGAATAAATGTTATTGGTCCCAAAAAAGTGTAAAAATGTCCGACATGTCCGCTGCAATATCACAGTACCGCTAAAAATCACAGATCGCTGCCATTACTAGTGAAAAAAATAAATAAATAAAAACCCCAGAAATTAATTCTCATCAACCATAAACGTGGCCATTTTTGCGCAAACCAATCAATAAACGCCGATTGCGATTTTTTTTATCACAAATATGAGGAAGAATATAAATCGGCCAAAACCGGTGAAAAAAAATGGCTTTTTATATTTTGGATTTGAATTTTAGCAAATAGTAAGAAATTTGGGTTTTTTTGCAAAATGGTCACTCTTCTTTTGTTTATAGCGGCGATCAGAAAAGATGCAGAGGCGATCAAATACCACCAAAAGAAAGCTCTATTTGTGGGAAAAAAAGGACGCAAATTTTGTTTGGGTACAACGTCGCACGACCGCGCATTTGTCAGTTAAAGCGACGCAGTGCCGAATCGCAAAAAGTGCTCTGGTCCTAAAGTGTGAAATTCTTCCGGAGGTGAAGTGGTTAAAAATGTACAGCTTGCAACACTAGAACAGTTAATCCCTGACATTAAACTAGCGAGCTGGGAAAAATTTGGCTTTAACTCTTTGGAAAAATTATTTCGGCGGCTTTATTAAAAAGGTTTCTCAATTTCGGTTTAAAAAGGGTCGAGCGATCAAATTACAGTCCCTAATTGA
>BLSH010342110.1:8422-18514 GCA_018402905.1 Glandirana rugosa | reverse complement strand
GGCCTCAATACAAAAAAAAAATACCATGTTGGCTACCTCCTCCTACTCCTCTACCACCGCCACTTCCACCTACACTGCCACGGTCACGGCCTAGTCAACCTCTAGGCTCCTACTCCACATCCACCCCCTTCAAATTTTTTTATTTGATTTTAATTTATTTTCCCTATCCCCATTTTTTTGTAGGGCACTTGCCCTACTCTTACCCCCATTTTTACTTCCTTTTGCAGCCCTCTAGGGCTTTCCAGGACTTTGTTGCAGCCATTTTTGTGCCTAAAAGTTCAGGTCCCCATTGATTTCAAAGGGGTTCGGGGTCCGTGCGAACGTTCGGGTTCTGTCCGGACCCGAATTCCGACTTTGTCCCGAAGGACCAGCAGAACCCGAACTTCCTGAGGTTCGCTCAACTCTACTAGTGAGAGGAAGCATGTTGGGATGTTGTGTGTCTTGGCTACATACGCTAGGAGGGATGCCCTTCTGACATTGTCTCCAGCTTGCCGGGAGTGGATAAACCCCACTTGGTCCCTGTGAACCAGAGATCCAATGATTGGAATTAGATGGGTAGCTAGTATTTTTGCTAGGAGTTTAATGTCCAGGTTAAGCAATGAGATTGAACGGAAGTTAGTCCATGAGGAACCATCTGATGGGGCTTGGGTAGCATGGAGACAATGGCAAAAAGGGAGTCAGGTCTGAAATTTCTTCCTTGTAGGATACTATTGAATGCCGAGGTCAGCATAGGGGATAATAAGTCTGAAAAATGTTTATAATATGTGGCGGTGAAGCCATCAGGGCCTGGTCGTTTATTGGTTCAGAGGGACTTAATGGCTGTTGTTACCTCTATCTCAGTGACAGGTTGCTCAAGAGAGGTACGTTGCGCGGTGGATAAAGAAGGTAGTGAAATAGTGGAGACAAGTGTCCCCGATTGAGCCTCGTCCAAGTTGTTTGGGAAGAGTAGAGATCTGAGCGGTGCCTACGAAAGTGGGCTACTAACTTCACAGGGTTTCTGGTGTAAGTATTATGGGACACTTTAAGTCGAATTGGCTTATACAGTTGGTCTAGCTATCGCAAGGAGAGGGCTAGAATGGAGTCCGGTTTATTACTTTTCATGTAGAACTTGTGCCTCGAACGCCTTAAGGTCTTATCTGCGGATTCTGACAGAAAGAGGTCTAGATCAAGTCTCGTCTGATCTAGGGCTTGTCTATGTGAGGGTGTAGGGTCATTCTGGAACTTGGTGTGGGCTTTGAGGAACAAGTCCTCAAGTAGTTTGTGTTTTTCTCACTTCTCTCTTTTAAGGTAGGATGCTTTGCTTATAAGCATGCCTCTAAGGACTGGCTTAAGCGCTTCCCACAGGGTCAGGGGGGTGATATCTATAGAGGCGTTGTTAGAGATATATTCTTTAAGGGCCAACGAAATATCCATCCTGTGGGAGGGATTGGTTAAAATAGAGTAATTAAGACACCAGGTTCAGTCTATCTGTTTAGGTATTAAAGAGGCTAGTGATGTGAGAACCGCGTTGTGGTCTGACCACGGACACGGCGCGATAATGGAAGAAAGGAGGGAGGGTGTGGTGCCCGTGTCGATCAAGATATGATCTATATGGGAGAGAGCTTTATGGGGATGGGAGTAGTGGGTATATCGCCTGTGCGCTGGGTTTGCTTCTCTCCAGGTATCAATAAGAGAATGTGTTGACAGCAGGTGGCCTAAGTTCAGTCTCTTGGGGCTTGGATCTGGTGCGATAGGGGACTTGTCAATGAAGGGATAAATTACCCGGTTAGAGTCTCCTATTATCACAAGCATGCCCTGCCTGTGTTGCTCTATAACTTGTAGCAAATGGGACATGAAAGAGGTGGGTCTCTGATTAGGAGCATAATAGGATACTAACGTAACCTCGGTCTCGAGGAGATGCCCTAACAGGACAATATGCCTGCCTTCGGGGTCTTAATCTCTTTGGTCATTATAAAAGGGTCTCTACGGTGAAAGGCTACCAGTCCCCCTCTCTGCTTCGTATTGGCTGAGGCGGTGAAGACCTGTGAGTAGGATTGGTGGAAGAATTTAGGGGTATGTTGCTGGGAGAAATGTGTCTCTTGCAGGTATGCGACATGCGCATCAAGGGAGGCGAAGGAGCGGAAAGCTTTGGTTCTCTTTTGGGGTATATTGAGCCCTTGCACGTTGAGAGTAAGGAAGTTTAATCGTGGGGATCTGTTGCGTATAGCCCCTCGAGGTAAATGAGGGGTGGGGAAGTGCCAAGTCCCCCCGGGAAGGGACAGAAAAGTAGGGAAGGGTGGAGGTGGGAGCTCAAAGATTGGATGTGGGTAAAGAATGTAGCAAGTAGACATAATGAATAAGTCAATTATAACTGAGCTTACCGAAGAAGAGGACAGAATAGAAAGGGGGGATAAGGAAGTAAGAAGGTCTTCGAGTCCGGCATGGAATGTCACCAGAGGAAAGCCAACTGGAAAGGGGATATCAAATGTCATAGACCCGTGCGTGGCCCATGGGGTAGGCAATCACGGGCTCATGCGGGGCCTGTGGCAAAAAGCATGGTAATAGACAGATAGTTCACACTGGGGTTCATTCCTGGGGGTATGTCTTTTGTCGGCCCCTTTTTAAGGGCAATTCATTGGCTGAGTGGGAGAGTGAGGTAACTGAGAATAGGGGGATTGCAAGGAGCCAGTTGGTGCAATCAACACCTGACTGGACGGGATGGAATGAACAGGAGTCAAACACCTAGCCAGCTCCAATCCTTTCGAGCAGAGTGTGTGATGGTGGCATATTAAAAGGGCAGTAGACTTGGACTTACGGTGTGTTAAGGGAGGACGTTGAAACAACTTATGTGAACAGAGTACTTCAGTCCATGGAATCCATGAAGTCAACAGTTGAGGAGGTGAATCTGCCCCTTTTGTGAATGTTGCGGTCCTCATTCGCAGAGGTGGAGAAAAATATTGGGTGATGTCCAGAGTGGAATTTCTCATGAAGCAGTGATAAACATGAGAAATTCCACTTTGGACATCACCCAATATTTTTCTACACATTGAACTTTCAATATTTTTCTTCTACACATTGAACTTTCACTTGGGACTTATATAATTTTATATATATTTTTCACGTTGTTATTCATTTATTTTTTACGTTGTCATAATTGCATACTGAATGCTTGTATATGCGGTTATCATATCTCTTATCAACCAATAATATATACTTACCTTTCAATTATGGATACACCTATCTTTTAGTTTAGCGCCATCCCCACATACACAAGTTTATCCATGATTAGTTTGGTCGATATAGGTGGCAGCTCACTTTCACACTAGCTTCTTCCAGCCTAGCGTGGTAATAACCCTTCCCATACTGCTCCTTAGTTTTATAGAAATAAGTTTGGTGACTATGTCGTGGGGGGCCCTCCTACTTCCTGGGGTCTAGAGTTCTGTGTACGCGATCCATCTCCAGGCGCTCTATGGGGATGGATGGCATAAGCTCCTGAAATAGGGCCGTGATTGTGGATTGTAGGTCCAAAACTGACTCAGGGATCCCCCTGATACATATATTGGAGCATCTGGCTCGGTTCTCAAATTCTTCAAGCTGGAGTTGTAGGGTGCTATTCTCCTCTTTTAATAAAGCAACCTCTTCAGATTGGTTATGTATAGTGGCTTCCAGGTCATCTACCCTCTGCTCCAGCTCCTCTGTGCGGTGGCCTAGCTCCCTTATTTCCCTGGCGAGGTGCTCTGTAATCTGCTCTGAGGTCTGCTTAAGGGCCTTATGAAGCATCTGCTCGAATTGCGCCATTAGGACAGACTGGGATTCCTGGGGCTGAGAGTGTATGGGGGAGGCTATGGTTTCACCTTCCCACTCACCCTCATCCCTGTGCGGTACCTGTTGCCTGCGTGGAGACCGCTGTGGGTTGCTGCTTGAGCACCAGGTCGTGTCTGCCGCCATCTTTGAGGAGGCCTGAGCCAGGGCCTCGCATATATTTTTAGCCTTGACCATGGCGTGGGGCCCGCCAAGGACCATCGCCGGAGGTGCTGCCAGATCTCGAGCTGCAGGGCCATCTGTGGGCGAAAGCAGGAGTGCCTAGATCCGCTGGTGTCAGCCGCGGCATTCTTCCTAGAAGTGGAGCTCTAATCCCATGCGACTGACATGGATGGCTTCGAGCATGCGCCCCGGGAGTTTCTTAAAAATGTAAATATCCTGCAGCTATCAGAGGGGGACATAACGATGTTAGATGCACCAATAACCATTAGGGAGTTGAGGGAGGTGGTATTGGAGGCCCCAAAACACAAAACCCCGGGCCCAGATGGACTGCCTAACAAAATATATTCAGAATATGCTGAGGTCTTGCTTCCAGAACTGTTGGCAACCCTCAAGTAGGAAAGGGGGAACCCTCAAGGGGATAATGCCATCCTTTATGACAGAGGCTACCATAATACTTATCCCAAAGGAGGGGAAAAATCCCTGACAACCCGCATCATATAGGCCAATTTCTCTGCTCTGCTCCAATGTTAAGATACTGGCAAAAGTGCTGGCGAACCGGCTAAGTAAGATAGTGCATAACGTAATTCACCTGGACCAATGTGGGTTTACTCCAGGGAGGTTCACAGCGTTAAATATAAGGAGATTGTTCCTGAATTTTCAAGTACAGTCAGAGTTCTAGGGCGGTGCTGTCTTTGGACGCTGTCAAGGCCTTTGAAAGCCTGGAGTGGCAGTACGTTCAATAATGGCCCTGTATTTTTAAAGTAGGTGAGCCTTTTATATCAAAATCCCAAGGCGAGGGTGAAAATAAACCAAAGAATGTCTAGGTATTCCCCACTAGTGAGGGGGACAAGGCAGGGGTGCCCGCTGTCCCCCTTGCTTTTTGCAGTAGCCATAGAGCCTCTGGCGATAGCAGTGAGAAGTGCACAGGACATACAAGGGTTTAGAAGAGGACCAGTAGAGGAGAGGGTTTCATTGTTTGCGGATGACATTCTCTTCTACTTGGGAGATACAGACCAGTCATTGGCTGCAGTAATGAAATTGGTAAAAAAATTTGGAGACTTGTCAGGTCTAACAGTCAACTGGAGGAAATCCATCCTCCTTCCGGTGGATGGGATAGTGGAAAAGCTGTCAGAAGATATGGCCCTATTGCAGACAACAACTACCTTCAACTATCTAGGAATAAACATCTCAATTAATCCTAAACAACATATACAAAGAAACTTGGAACCTCTACTAGAAGAATTTAGGGTAAAGTCAGGTAAATAGAGGTAAATGGAGTCTTCTCCTAACAGTAACAGGTCGGTGTAATTTAGTTAAAATAGCATGGTCACCCCAGCTATTATACGTCCTGCACAACTCCCCTATATGGTTTTCAGGGATGTGGTTTAGGAAAGTGGAGTGGCTCTTTGGAGAATTAATATAGAATGGCAAACAGGCTAGGATTTGTCTACGATACCTATAGCTCCCAAGAGATAAAGGTGGCCTGGCAGTCCCATACCCTTGGGTTTACTTTCTAGTAGCTCAGCTGCAGCAACTGGGGGGGGAGGTGAATAATTCTAATACTAATTACCATCTTCACTCCCTCCAGGCTTGTACTCCACATGCATCCTGGTTGGAGGCCCTGGAGGCAGAATCAGTGGGACACTTAAGCCAATGCCCAACGGGGAACCTGATATTAAGGGTTTGGCAGATGGCAAAGTCACTGCTGAAATATCAGTGATATAGTGAGTTTGTTCCACTATGGAATAATGGGGGGCTCCCAGAATTAGCTGGGCTTGTGAATTTTCACAATTGGATACAAAGGGGAGTGGGTAGACTAGAGCTATTGTTTAATGAAGAGAACCTTAAGACCTTCGAGGAGTTGAGGGATGAATTTGGTTTCTCGAATAAACATTTTTTTCAGTATTTCCAGCTTAGGCATGCCATCTCGGAGCAGTTGAGAAAGGTGGGGGGCCTGAGGTGATGTGGGACTCCTCTCCTGAAGAATGTCCTGCTTGCCTCGTCCCAGAAAGGAATAATCTCAGATTTATAACAAAGTTTATGCCCCAAGGTATTGGGTACTGACCAGATGGTACAGGTGAGAGCAAAGTGGGAAGTGGACGTGGGGGCATTATTGGACAACCAGTGGAAGGATGTTTTGGCCTCGCCAGACAAACTGTCCCTTTCGTCTCCTCAGAGCTTGACTCAGCTCTATATCCTCCACGTGGCTCTCTGCACTAGATGCAGCGGGGCGACCGGCGACCTGGTCCACATGCTGTGGAGGTGTCCCAGGCTGCACAGATACTGGACTGGCATCTTGAGTAGGATTAACCAGGCCTTTGGGCTGTCGCTGGCTCAGGGTCCGGTCCTGTGCACTCTGGGACATGTGGATGGGGATGAGCCTGGGGAGGCTGGCAGTAGAGAGATGCCTTTATCAGGCCAGAAAACAGATTACCTTGAAATGGCGGGAGGAGGGACCACCGACAATAAGAGCCTGGCAGGAAAGGGTGAATTCAACAATCATGAGGGAGAGGATGGTGTACTTGAGAAGGAGAAGGATTGGTGTATTTAAAAAGATTTGGGATAAGTGGATAGAAAATGAAGGGCCGGCTTTTAGGGAGGCACTTAACAAATGATATATTAGAAGAATGGATTGGACTATTTTCCCTGGTGTTTTAGGAAGGAGAGTTTAGGATAAAAACCCAGTGGGGTAGGGGGGAGGGGCAGGTTTGGGAAGTTGGGGGGGAGTTCATAGGGATTTCATGTGATATGTTTTTATATCTGTATATGAGATATGGTGACTATAATGTAATGTGAAATAAAAATTGAAAAATAAAGTATTCATAAAAAAATAATGGGTGTGAGTCGGCAGCCTCCACGGCCACCCAAATTTGTGATTCAACAGTTACATGATATAGGGTAGTTTGGACCAGTTGGGCAGCCTGATAATAATTAAGAAAATTGAGAACTCCCAAGCCTCTGTAGAGTTTATGTCATATAAGTGTGAATCGTTGAACTCTAGGTTTCACGTTGCCCCATATATATTTATATATACGGTTCTGAATAACCCGAAAGTGATAAGAAGGGGTCGCAACTGGAAGGACTCTGAACAGATACAATCATTTGGGTAGTAGGGACATTTTGACTGCGGCCAAACCAAGTAACACAGAGCGGTTGCCATAGAGCTAGAAGGGAAGAGATTGGTATTAACATGGGAAGGTAGTTGGTCCGATAAAGATCCGCAGGGTTCCTAGTTAGTTTGATTCCCAGATATGGGATGGAGGAGGTTGACCATTGAAATTGAAAGGTAGCTTTAAGATTTTCGAATTCCTCCTGTGGCAGAGACACATTGAAAGCCTTTGACTTAGATTGGTTAACTTCCAACCCTGATACCAAGGTAAATTTATCTAATAGTTTTAGTAGATTGGGTAGTGATGTACGGTAACAGTCAGCAAAGCATTGTCCGCAAATAGACATATCTTATGCTGGCTGGAGGCACTTTCCAGGCCCTTTATATCAGGATTTGTCCTAATCAAAATTGCCAGGAGCTTGATCACCAGGGTAAAAAGCAGGGGGGAAAGCGGCCACCCCAGCCTGGTGCCCCGCTGGATTAGGAAACGTTCCGAGCGGAATCCCGCATATTTAACATAAGATAAGATGGTCATAAAAGGAAGAGATCCATTGCAAAACATTTGGACCAAATCCCCATCGTTGGAATATAAAGTGCAAATAGGACCAGGAAACAGTGTCGAATGCCTTCCTGATATCTAGAGAAAGTAGATGTAGAGGTATATTGCGGGCATTCGCTAAATGTTGTAATAAGACTACTCTTCTGATGTTTTCGCTCACCTGGCATCTCAGGATAAACCCGAGCTGGTCTTTATGCACCAATCCTCCAATTATCGGGTTGAGCCTAAGTGCCAAAACTTTGGCTAATGGGGTGTGGCCGGTCGGCATGAGAGATGCCAGCTGTGTGACTGAGTTCCAGCTCTTGAATCTCATCCAGCGACTATCCAAGCGACAGAGGCAAGCACAGATTACCTCCATGGCTTCCCTGGACGAAGGAGCGCTAGGAGCGGTCCAAAAAAGGGGTTCTCAGGGCACTAATCCTCAGAAACTGACAGATTTCTTCACTCCCTCCAGAGGGAGGGTGTACCAAGATGTCGCCGGCTCCGACACGTGGCCTACAGAGGGGGATGACAGCACCTCAGACTCCAGTAGATCATCTGGCTCGGTGTGTATGGCAATCCACAAGCACTCCTCAGGTAAAAGCGAACTATCTCCCCCTGACAGCCCCTCCACACGCAGTCCAACCAAGTATAAAAAAAGCTAAAGGAGACATACAGGAAGAAGACTCAGACATGGAGGAATCTGCTTCAGAGCATTCCGCCCAAACTCCATTAGAACAGTTTCCTTCCTCATCACAACCTGTCTCCATGACCAACATGAAAGAAATGCTAATTTCATTGAGTGATTCCCTTCATATTGACATGCTAAATATGCTGCGCCCCATTAACTCCTCTATAACTGATCTGCAGCAAAGAATGTCACATACTGAAAACAAAATGGAGGATGCCTTCTCTGCACACAATACCCTGGTAGAGGCATACAAAGATCAACCAAAACAATTACAAAGAGTATCTGCAAAGCTAGCAGACATGGAAGACCGCAGTAACAGAAACAATATTAAATTTTGCGGAGTTCCTGAGTCAGTAACTGCAACTGACCTGAATGGCTTCCTGTGCCATCTATTGCACACCTTGGTGCCAGAAGCCACTGATATGGCACTAATTATAGACAGAGCACATAGATTGCCCAAACCTTCATTCCTCTCTGATGTGGTTCCAAGAGATGTCCTGGCCAGGATCCACTACTTCCACATTAAGGAAGCAGCCATGCGAGCTATGAGAAAAATACAGCTATCTGGGAAATTTGCAGGCATAACACTCTACGTGGATCTCTCTCAAGCCACTATCCTACACGGGAAAAAACTTCTAACGATCACCAAAGCATTGAGAAATCACAATATTGTTTATAGCTGGGGGACCCCATCTAAGCTGACAGTGACCTACCAAGACAAAACTGTCCACATCCTGTCTCTGGAAGCCGGTATCCACTACCTTAAAGAATGGCAAATTCTTCCACAAGAAGCCCAGACTGAACATCCACCCAAACCAGCCAAGCTGAGGAAAGAATGGACCTAAGCTAAGTCAGAACCCTGACCATTACATGCCTCACACATCAGACATAAGGCAGATTCAAAAGCCTGTACCTCCTTAACAACCCAGGATGGAGATCCATTTTGCCTTGCTGGCATGGGTTGTCTGCCCCCAGGTAATGTGCAAATTAGACTGCCCAGGAGGCTCAGGGCAGGCTCTGAACTCTTTTTTAGATGTTATAAGTTTTTTCTTTTTGTGTTTTGTTCGGTCCTTACCAGTTATACTTTAATGCCTGATAATGTTGATGCAGAAAATTCATACAATGCCCACATAACTTTGAAATGTGCTTCTATCTTTTATGCAATGAATATACCCATATTTTCCACCAGAGGGAGATGTGTCATCCCTCTTAACCCAGCTTACTTCACTGAACACGTTCCCAGTGAACTTAGAGTTGAATAACTGAAGGTTCCTCTCTCTCCACATAACTTTACTTGCAAAGCAATGTTTAAAGCAAATATAAGTAGCAATGGTCATTAACCACTTCAGCCCCGGAAGGTTTTGCAGCTTTAGGACCAGAGCACTTTTTGCGGTTCGGCGCTGCGTCGCTTTGACTGACAATTGCGCGGTCGTGCGATGTTGTACCCAAACAAAATTTGCGTCCTTTTTTCCCCACAAATAGAGCTTTCTTTTGGTGGTATTTGCCCATGTTGTAGCGTGCTGGCGCGTTAACAGTCAGTTTCGCTGCGTCGCGGCTTGGCGTTTTTCACGAGACCAGGATTTCGACGTTTTGGAAGGCCCCGACTTCACCAATTACTGGTAACGATGAATATAAACGAAATTTGTAACGAAACGTTCATTTCAATACACCTCTCTCTCCTTGGAAGTCAATAAGTTGAGATTCAAGTGACCCTTGCACAAGTCACTTCATTCGACCCAATTCTCCCTACTGTGTAGAGGGAGACCACCTTTTATACCCATATAAGTAACG
>BLSH010342090.1:0-10898 GCA_018402905.1 Glandirana rugosa | reverse complement strand
CAGGTGCGGTGGTAAATCTTGCGGGAAGTACACTTGCAAGCCTACCACAAAGTAGGGATCACTGAGTCAGCGACTCCCCTGTCTCTTAGCACCTGGGACTCAATAGCCAAGTCGTCAAAATCAGCGAGGGTAAAGCAGGGTGCAAGATGGGCCCCTGAGACAGAAGGTCGTCTCGCAGCGGGAGCCGCCAAGGGGCGTCTGCCACCATGTGCACCACGTCGGCGTACCAAGTGCGCCGAGGCCAATCTGGAGCCACCAGGATTATTGGTATCCCCTCCGCCACTATCCTGCGTATCAATTGTGGAAGCAGCTTTATCAGAGGGAAAGCGTATAGAAGGCGGTAATGGCCCCAGGGGGCCACCAGAGCGCCCGTGGCCACTGCCAACGGATCCCTCGTTCAGGACACAAAGGTCTCCACCTTGTGATTGAATCGAGACGCCATGAGATCCACGTCTGGCGTCCCCCATCTGCGGCAAATCTGATTGAACACCTCCGGGTGGAGAGATCACTCTCCCTGGTCCAGCGTCTGGCGACTGAGAAAGTCCGCCTGCCAGTTCTTCACACCGGGAATGTAAATGGCAGAGATTGCCGGAACGTGACGTTCCTCCCAACGTATTATCAGAGCTGCCTCGCCGCAGCTGCTGGACTCCTTGTGCCGCCCTGATGGTTCAAATACGCCACTGCTATGGCGATTGATTTCGAATCAGACGACCCTGCAATCTCACCCAGTGAAAAAAGGCACAATCTGAGTGCTCTCAGCTCCAGGACAATGATGGGGAGGCGAGCCTCCTGCGCCGACCAATGGCCCTGGGCAGACAGCTGCCCCAGGATCCCTCCCGAGCCTGAAAGACTGGCATCCGTGGTGATAATCACCCACTGAAGGGGCAGGAATGACTTCCCCTGAGTCAGGGTCGAGTCCCGAAGCCACCAAGCCAGAGACGCCCTGGTCTGGGAGCTCAGACGGATATGAAAGTCCAAGGACCCAGGGGACCTGTCCCACCGAGCCAGAATTGCTCGCTGAAGGAGACGAGCGTGACTCTGGGCGAAATGCCTCGAACGACGAGACCATGAGCCCTAGCCCCCGCATACAGAACCTGCCGACTGCAGAGACAGCAACTTGGCTGGAGGGAGGAACACCTTCGCCTGCACTGTGTCCAGAATTAGACCCAGATACTCCAGGCGACAGGGTTGGAGAGACCGATGACTTCTGCAGGTTGAGTAACCAACCGAGGTCCTGCAGCGATGTCATTGTGAGTCTCACATTCTCCTCCCGATCCGAGACGGACTCCGCTCGCAGGAGCAGGTCGTCTAGGTAGGCCACCACTGCAATGCCTCACTGTCGGAGCAACGCCAACACCGGGGCTAGCAGTTTTGTGAAATCTCGAGGTGCTGAGGCCAGGCCGAAAGGGATTGCCACAAATTGAAAATGGAGGTCTCCCACTGCAAAGCGCAGGAAGCGCTGATGCCGTGGACGGATGGGTACAAGGAGGTACGCATCCCTGATATCCAGGGACGCCAAAAATTCCCCCTGATGAAGGGCGGCCACGACCGAGCGGATAGATTCCAACCGGAATTTCCGCACCCTGACATACCGGTTCAGGGCCTTCAGGTCCAGTACTGGCCGAACCCCCCCCCCTTTTCGGGAACCATGAATAGATTCGAGTAGAAACCTCTCTTCTGGAGGCACTGGCACGATCACCCCCTGGACCGAAAGTGCTTGGACAGCCCCAAAAAGAGCCTCCCGGCGGTCCTGTGGGAGCCCTAAGTTTGATGGGAAGAGCCTGTCTGGGGGTAGAGTGTTGAACTCTATCCTGTACCCGGTGGACACCACTTCCCGGCCCAACGATCAGGAATGTGGGCCAGCCACCGGCCTGCGAATCCCAGAAGACGCTCCCCCACCCGAATCCCGGGTGGGGGCAACCCATCAGGCTGAGGAGGACTTGTCCTCCGCTTTTTTGGTTTTGCGCTGCCACTTACCCGGCCCCTGCAGCGACCTTACAGTGTCTACAGCGAAACTCACGCCTCCAGGCTCTGGGAAGAAGGGCACTTACCTCCTGTGAAATCCTTAATGATCTCACCCAGCCGTGGACCGAATAGACATCCACCCTGAAAGGGAAGGTCTGTGGAAGCATGGTCACCGGACCAAAAACGCAACCAGAGTACCCGTCTGAAGATACAGCAACACTGCTATCCTGGATCACATAGGCAGTAAATCAACGGCCGCATCACCAAGGTACTTGCGACCTCGGAGCAAATACAGCCCTCTGCGGCGTATCCAGCAGGCGGCCGCAGTCCAGATATTCTGGAGCTCCGCCATACGCTCAGACAGATATCGCGCCGCCATGTCGGACGTCAGGGCTGGCCGCAGAGTAGAGCCTGTCACCAGGAAGAGGGACTTTAACAGCGCCTCTGTCCTTTGTCAGCGGGGCCCTTGAAGGCAGGAACCCCTTCCAGAGGAATGGTCGTCGTCTTATTAAAGCGAGCTATCGGCGGGACACCAAGGCGACTCCCATTTTTTTAAAAAAAGCTTTCCTCAAGGGATAGCGAGCAGCGAACCGTTTGGACCTATGTCCCTTGGAGTGTGGGAGGAAACTGGAGCACCGGGAGGAAACCCATGCATGCACAGGGAGGACATGCACACCTCAGGCAGGTCATGGTTAGGATCTGAGCCAGCAAGCATTATGCTGCCAGGCGCAAGTGCTACCTACTACACCACTGTGCTGCGCTTAAAGAATGCTGCGGACGCTGCCATTTACAATAAACAAAGTGATCAGGAAGTTGATCATGTGGGTAAGCCTTGGGTGCCCTAGGGGGCTTGGAGGACCACACACACATGCGCAGAAATCAGCGATTCGCCATCCTGGCTCAGTCGCCTCGTAGTGCGATACCAATCAGAATGGTGCAGCTGCTGTCTCCTGATCCTCTTCTCCGTCCGAGGGACCTTCCGGATCAAAATCCTCCCTTGAAAAGCAAGGAGGAGGGGGACGCTTCTCGGGGGGCCTGTTGGTGACATCCGCCCTGGGGAGAATTCACTAAAGACCACCACAGCTGGTCCAGAAAAGCCCCTTGCGCAGATTGTGCCGCCGCTGATTGCTCCTAGCATGTTCAGCTCCCTTAGTAACACATAGATGCATACTAAAAAATAAAAGGCACCCCGACACAGCCGCACACCACCGCCCCACAGTGCACCAGGGAACCCAGGAGGACTGCACCTGCCGCCACCAGCACCCACAGGAGAGCCCAGCTATACTTGCTGTTTGCTGCCATAACCCTGAGGATCATCAGAAAGCCGCGCCGTCAGGAGCACACACCGTTCCAAAGTGAAAGTAAAAACGTTTCTGCATAAGCAGGGATTCCAATATGGCCACCGTTGAACACTAGAGGCCGAAAAACACCTGCAGGGAACGTGCAGTACCGCAAATTGGCGCTCTGAGCGCTAGAGGGAAAGCCCCATAGGCCCAATATGTCTGCGGCTACGGCAAAATGGCGGCGGTCTGCCGCAAAATGGCGGCCGATCGCCGCATGGCGGCGAAAAACGACCGAACGGCGCTAGACAATCGGGTGCGGTGCGGGGGGGAAGGGGGGTGTGAAGGGGGTGAACAGGAGCTCCACGCGCCCCTACCGACGGCTACCCAGCAAAAAAAATGTTTTGTTTTGTTTTTGGGTCGTCGGTCCCCCCTTTCCGCCCCTAAAAAGGGGGGAAGGAAGGAACTCTCACTCACCACTCCGGACCACGCCATGGGTAGCCACCCAGTCACAGACCTTCCGCCCCTGCTTGGGCGGTATGCTGCTGGCCAGAAAGTAGCCCTTCCCGAATCGCATCTGGGGCTGGGCGTAAGGGGGGATCACCCCAGGCCGCCCGCACGGAACGGGCACGATGCGGCGGGTCCCCATACGTCGGGACTGGCTCGCATCTGTTGGCCAGGCCGGGGATAGTACAGAGCCCAAGGACTCTCTATGCCCCGACCGGCTTCTTGATAGCAAATCAAATGCTTGATAGAAGACAAATAAAAGTAAAAGAAAATTAAATAAAAAACGGTCGCAAACAGGACCGCAATTCCCCTGAAGGGAAGCCAGGTCAACTCCTTGCAAACTAGGCATTGAAACTGAAGAGCTATGCTATGAGGAGGTTTATGTGGGAAGAGAGGACTGCCCCCATGGGAGGGGCCAGCTGTTTCTTTTCTCTGCCTAGTTAACTCCTAGTGAGACCAGCATAAACCCCACACGTAATGGAGAGCTGCGTGTGTCAGTGAACGATAGGAGAAAATTATATTACCTCTCACCAAAAATTAACAGGTACACTGTCTCTTTAAGAACCATTTGCCTTCATCCACTCACTTTAGAAGCAGCAGACCATGGGTAGACAGGTGAGCTCAATCAGCCCTTCCATAGGCAGACAGGTGAGCTCAGGCAGCATTCCAAAGGAAGACAGCAGGCACAGTCATAGAGACAAAAAACAGTCAGACTGTCAAACCCACAGAAGTACACCGCATTGCAGGGGAGCCAGGACAGCACATCCAGAGGCAGACAAGAGACACACTCAGAATCTGAAGTGAATCCTTTACCTGGCAGGATTGCAGAGAAAGAGAGAGAAGCCCTCTCAACAGCAGCCCTCCAAGATCATTTGCGCTGTCGCATGGCAACTGGCGGTTACCATCCCGTGCTGCCCATCTCCCCCCCCCCCCCCCCGTGACCTCATTCACAGCCGCTCTCAGACTGACCATAAAGCCAGGAGAGCAGTGCACTGCATATAGAAGACAGGAAAAAAATAACCCCAAGGGAGAGGCAATGATGACATTGCAGAGCTTTTATAATACCACACCTGTATAATGTCAATGCTGTTAAAGCATCATTTTGCCCACAGCCCTGGCACAAAAAGGGCACCCAGTTTTTAGGAAGATTTACCTCCATCATTCAGGGTCTTCCAACTCCATGAGAGTGTGAACATGGAGGGGTAGGTTCGGCAGGGGGAAATGCAGCAAACAAAGTACTTACCACTGCAATCAACAGGTGGCCTGGAGACCAAAAAAGAAAGAACACAAGGTGGAGGGGAGGACAGGGATTTATTGCGCTGGGAGAAGGTGGTCCTGGAGGTTAATCAGGTAGAGTTAACCCATAGTGTGCTGACGGGAGGACGACCAGGAAAAAAAAGTTTTACTAACCAAAGTTAAAACAATCAGGGCAGAGGATTTAATAGATGGAAAGATGAAAAAATGACTGAAGTTCTGCTTTAACTGTGAGACCGTTGTTTGCAAGACTTTTCACAGATAGAAGGCTGCCTTCTAATTCTGGAACATATAGCACTTTCTTTACAATGATACTGTGCTTGGCTTGTGGTGTAATGCAGTTCAGGAAGGCCTGGCCTTTACCTTCGGAGGTGATGCTTTTCCCGTTTGCTAGGAAAACATTGTCTTTTGCACTGTAATCAATGTTTGTGACCCCTTGATAAAGTCACATTACCTATGACGAAACATGTTGGGGCGTGGCCTATGATGTCAGCACGTACCATTGGAAGCCTGTATACTCCATAGAGAGGTGTTTTGCAGCCAGGAAAGATGGAATATTAGCACAGTGAATGGAGGACTTTGGCCAGCTGTGTTTGTCATGCTTACTGCCTGTGTGTACTGGAGTCTGTACACATGCTTTGTGAGCTGATCTATATTTTTTATAATAAAGTTTGTTTTTAATACAGTAAAGCACGATTAGTTCCTTTCCGCATTAACGCTCATTAACGCCGAAGCAAAACGCTGAAAAAACGCAGATTTTTCCCTGACTTCGGGCCCGACGTTTTGCTTTTTTTTTTCATACGCCCGTGTGTATGAGGCCTTAAGGTGCCACTCCATGATGTGTCTGCAGCTTCCTTTGTGGTTGCTTTGGCTCTGTTAGGAGAAAATCGGCAGTCTGAGGCTGTCTGGCGCCGATGCGCGCGCCGGAAACGCCGCCAAACGGAGCTATTTGAATCCCCTGCACCTGTCAGAAAGTGCTGTCCGTTCTACAGCGTCTGAGTACCTGTGAGCCCCAACTCTGTTCCTGTATTGCTACCTGTTTTCCTGATCCGACCCGGCTTCACCTGACCCGCTGATATCTGCCTGCACCGACCCCGGCTATCCACAACCATCTGTTTGTCTGAACCCTCTGTACTTCTGCTGCCAGCCTGTTAACGAACTTTGCTTGGACTTGACCACTCTCTGCCTGAACCCTTTGTACCGCACAGCCCGCTAGTTGCCGACCCAGCCTGAACGACCATTCTTCTGACTTGCATGACTACCTGGAGCTTCACACCACCACCAGTGACCATCCAGCCCTCGTGCCATCCCGCACTCTCGGGCTCCCTGTCTGTTCTACCAGGGACCCCTGAATCGGGTGCGCAAGAGCAGCTGTTCCCTGCACACGCCAGACTCCATCACCAGGACCGTGACAGTAACGGACAGCCATGTCCAAGTCTGCGCAGAGAACACCCTCTGCTATGGAGGAACTGTGCATCCATTTAGCCGGCCTCACACAGGTGGTGAAAAATTTGTAAGGTGGCTAGGGAGGGAGATCTTAGGAGATCGGAGGAAGTTCAGGGCCTTCCGCAGCTCCTGCGAGCTGTACTTCCGTCTCCAGCCTCGCACCTTCTCCCTGGAGACCACTAAAGTGGGACTGGTGGTCTCCCTGCTACAGGGGGAACCGCAGACCTGGGCTCATTGACTCTGGGAGAAGAGAGCGCCAAAAGTAGCCACCCTGGATGCCTTCTTCGACGCCATGGCCAAATTGTATCAGGACCCCCACCTTGCAGCCACGGCCGAGGCCACCCTGCACGCCCTGCAGCAGGGCCGATGTCCCGCTGAGGACTATGTAGCAGAGTTCAGGTGTTGGAGTGCAGACACAGCGTGGAACAACACAGCACTCTGCTACCAATTTCGCCTGGGACTGAGCCGCTAAAAGAAGAGCTCGCTCGCGTCGGGGGGCCCGCGACCCTGGATGCCCTCATCAACTTGGCAATCCAAATAGATCGGAGACTCTGGGAATGCCGGGCTGAGCGAGTCACGGGAACTTCCCCCGCTCTTCGCCCGACGTGGATGATGCCCCGTGTTCCCAGTCATACTGCTCCAGGACCTACCACTTCCGCACCTGTTGACCCGTCTGAACCGATGCAGATCGGACTTCTGCGGCCGTCTCTCACCCCAGAAGAGAGACAGCGACGCTGCGCTCTGAGCTTGTGTCTGTATTGTGGAGAACCCGGACATATGGTACGGACCTGTCTTGCCAAAGCCGGTAAGTGGCCTCATCGGGCTAACCTGAAGACGACCTCTGTCAGCGGTAACGTGTCTCATTTGACTCTTCTCCCTTTGCAGTTGCCCGGAGGGAGCATCCAGGTGCCGGCGATTATTGATTCCGGGGCGTGTAGCTGCTTCTTGGACCAGGCCTTCGCCCAGCTACACCAGATGCCCCTGCGCCCCCAGGCGCATAAAATGACTGTCCGCCTGGCTGACGGGACGGCCATGAAGTCTGGCATTGTAACCACGGAAACCCAGTCTATACCTGTGTCCACAGCTGATGGACACCAGGAACTGCTTATCCTTGATGTAATCTCCTCATCTCTGTTCCCCATCATCTTGGGGCTTCCGTGGCTCCGGGCTCATAGCCCTGACATAGACTGGTCCTCCGGACATATTCAGTTCCCATCCTCTTACTGTGGCCAACACTGCCTGCTCCCGTCCTGGGACGTAGGTCCCTCACTTCTCAGCTTGGATTCTGAGCCTGACCAGTAAACGAGCCAAGCAGTCCCTTCAGTTTCCCACGAGTTCCTGGACGTGTTCAGTAAGAAGGGGGCAGATCAACTACCACCACACAGGTCCTACGACTGTCCCATTGAGTTGCTTCCGGGAACAGAGGTCCCTCAAGGCCTATTTAGATGATAATCTGGCCAAGGGGTTCATCCGACCATCCACTTCCCCTGCCGGGGCGGGTATCTTCTTCATTGAGAAGAAAGATCACACCCTTCGTCCTTGTATTGACTATAGGGACTTGAACCGAATCACGGTTAAAAACTGATACCCCCTTCCACTGGTGCCGGAACTCTTTCAGAGGCTCGGGTCGGCCACCGTGTTCTCTAAGTTGGATCTCCGGGGGGCTTACAACCTGATCCACATCTGAGAGGGCGACGAGTGGAAGACGGCATTCTGGACTCGTTTTGGCCACTACGAGTACCTCGTCATGCCCTTCGGCCTCTGTAATGCCCCTGCTACTTTCCAGCATCTGGTCAACAATGTCTTCCGAGATTACCTGGACCGTTTTGTTATCATCTATCTCAATGACATCTTAATCTTTTCTTCTACCCTGGAAGAGCACCGCTAGCATGTCCGTTGTGTCCTCAGCCGGCTGCGGAAACACAGGCTATATGCCAAGGCAGAAAAGTGCGCCTTTGAGCTCTCCCAGATCCCTTTCCTTGGACTGATCTTGTCGGTTACTGGGGTCACGATGGTATCCTCAAAAGGTTACCGCTATCCTTGACTGGCCAGCACCTGTGAATAAAAAAGGGGTCCAATGCTTCATGGGGTTCTCCAACTTTTACAGAGGATTCATCAGGGGATTCTCAGTCATCATCGCCCCCATCACGCAGCTTACTAAACAGGGTCAGCGGTTTCAGTGGTCTTCTGATGCTCAAAATGCCTTTCAAACATTAAAGAAACTCTTTACAACTGCACCCATCCTTAAGCATCCAGACGCCACTCTGCCCTACGTCCTGGAAGTTGACGCCTCCGAGACAGCTGTGGGAGCAGTCCTCTCCCAAAGGCAGGGAACGAAGGCACTCCTTCACCCCTTTATTCTCTCCTAAACTCTCTGCCCCAGAGAAGAACTATGATGTGGGGGACAGGGAGTTGCTGGCTATAAAGGCTGCTGTAGAAGAATGGCGCTACCTACTGGAGGGAGCTCTGCACCCCATCCTGATCTATACGGATCATTAAAATCTGGAATATCTCCGGATGGCTAAAAGCCCGTTGGGCACTTTTGTTTTCCATATTCCAGTTTCATCTGACTTACAGGCCCGGGGTGAAGAATATGAAACCCGATGCTTTTTCCCGCATGTTCTCTGAACCCGGAACACCCGCCTCTCCAGATACTATTCTGCAACCTCGAAACTTCCTGCTCATGCAGGACGACTTCCTCTCCCAGATTCGGAGAACCTCAACCCGCTCTTCTGGAGCACAAGAACCAAATTGTCGTGCCCAAGGAACTCCGCTTGGTCATCTTAAAACTCTGCCACAACCACAAATTAGCCGGGCACTTTGGCACAAAAAAAAACAGAACTGGTGCTACGCTCCTTCTGGTGGCCAGCACTCACCGAGGACTGTCAGGCCTACGTCCGCTCCTGCCCTACATGCGCTAGGAATAAGACAGACAGGGGCTGTTGAAACCTCTGCCTATCCCCGAATGACCCTGGTCCACAATTACGATGGACTTTATAGTGGAGCCGCCCCCAGCCAACGGATATACCACAATCTTCGTGGTTGTGGATCGCCTGACAAAAATGGCTCACTTCCTCCCAATGAAGGGCACCCCCACTGCAAAGGAGACCTTGGAAATCTTCATCAGGGAAGTCGTGCGGCTGCATGGCCTCCCAGACAACATAGTGTCCGATCGAGGTGTCCAGTTCACCTCGCGCTTCTGAAGAGCCCTCTGTTCCGCCCTGGAAATCGATCTCTCTTTCTCAACAGCCTACCACCCGCAAACTAATGGCCAGACGGAAAGGACGAATCAAACGCTAGAGCAATATCTCCGCTGTTTCTCATCCTATTCCCAAAATGATTGGTGCACATTACTCCCCTTGGCAGAATTTGCATACAACAATTCCGTACACTCTTCTACGAAGCAATCTCCCTTCTGGGCCAACTATGGCTTTCACCCCACGGTGCTCCCCAGCTTAGCAGGTGAAACCACGGTGCCAGCGGTACAGGAATCCTCTCAGTTCTTACAGTCTAACTGAAAGCTGCTGCAAGAGACGCTCACCAAAACGCAAAAGCGGAGTAAGGCCACCTTCCATAAAGGGAAACGCGGCAAACTTTATCTTCAACCTGGCGACAAGACCTGCTATCTACAAAGAATTTGAAATTGTCTTGCCCGTCCAAGAAACTGGGCCCACACTTCATCGGTCCCTTCTCTGTCAAGAGAGAGATTAATCAGGCCTCCTACAAGCTAGAACATCCCCCCTCACTGCGGATACACCCAGTGTTCCATGTGTCACTGTTGAAACCGGTGACCCCAGACCCCTTCCCCAGTACAGCTAACGCTCCCCCGGCTCCTGTCTTAATCGACGGTGAAGAAGAATTCGAGGTCGAGTCAATACTCTACTGCAGTTAGAGGGGGAGAGGGATCCAGTATCTCGTGCAATGGAAGGGTTATGGCCCAGAGGAAAGCTCATGGGAGCCTGAAGCCAATCTCCATGCGGACGAATGAATCCCCTGCACCTGTCAGCAAGTGCTGTCCATTCTACAGTGTCTGAGTACCTGTGAGCCCCAGCTCTGTTTCTGTATTCCTGCTCCTGTATTGCTACCTGTTTTCCTGATCCAACCCTGCTTGACCTGACCCGCTGATATCTGTCTGCACCAACCCCGGCTATCCACGACCATCCGTTTGTCTGAACCCTCTGTACTTCTGCTGCCAGCCCGTTAACGAACTTTGCTTGGACTTGACCACTCTCTGCCTGAACCCTTTGTACCGCACAGCCTGCTAGTTGCCAACCCAGCCTGAACGACCATTCTTCTGACTTGCACGACTACCTGGAGCTTCACACCACCACCATTGACCATCCAGCCCTCGTGCCATCCCGCACTCTCGGGCTCCCTGTCTGCTCTACCAGGGAACCCTGAATCGGGTGCGCAAGAGCGGTTGTTCCCTGCACATGCCAGACTCCA
>BLSH010342084.1:28720-42452 GCA_018402905.1 Glandirana rugosa | reverse complement strand
TTCTCGTAACATGTTAGAAACATTTTTGTACCCAAGTTATACTGTATATAGTTTTCACGAAGTGTCATTTACCAAAATGTTCTTCACCACCTGTCCCTGTGTTCTGGCTGCTGCATTTCACACCCTAGGCTTATATGCGGGTCAATACGTTTTCCCATATTTTTTGGGCAAAAGTAGGGGGGTCGGCTTATACACGGGTCAACTTATCCTGAGTATATACGGTATATCAAATGTGCTTCACAGTAAATGGTTTTTACAAGAAGTGGTATCCCCAAACTACTTGCTGATATTCTATCCTGTTGGCGAATGGATGGATGAATCTAGTAAAATAGGGGTATTTGGATTCATCCATCCATTCATCATCAGGATGGAATATCAGCAAGTAGTTGGGGGATACCACTTCTTGTAAAACCATTTACTGTGAAGCACTTTTGATATATGTCATATTGAACCCATGTTTTTACAAAGATTGTACAATGCTCTTTTTTACAATTTTAATGATAGTAACCTTTCAATAAAATTATACTTTTATACTAAGAAATACATTTTGATTGCCTTAAAAATACCATTCAATGAGGATATGTTTTAAACCAATGTAAATGGGATGATGGCAATCACACCCACATTTGTTCATACTTTATATTGGTAAGTGTGTTTTGAGAGCCCATAATGGCATGCATAAGTGCAGTAAAGTTAGCTTGCTAAATAAGAGCCAGCTCTGAATCCTCCATTTGGGTTGCCATGTTACCAGAGCCTGCCATGTGGGCGCCCGCTCCATCGGATTTAACCATCGCTGTACTGTGCCGCCGAAGATCGGATTGGTGACGGCCTCTGGTCAACATCTGTTAACGATCACCTTAGAAGCTTGCCCAATGTCAGCAGAAGGGACAGGATGTGATAGACAGGATAAAATCTCCCCCACAGCAGTAGAGCTCTTCAGTTAAATGTCTGTCTCAGTTGTCATCTTGGACACGCCCCCCAAGGTTGTTATATTTTAATAAGATGTGGTGGCCAGTTAGCAAGAAGTGTGAGTGGGGTGGAGGGCTTAGTGTTGTGGAAGGGTTGGCAAGGGGATCCTGGGGGTGAAGTGAGGTCACAGATTATGGTTGTGGGGCCTTTAGTCAAGTCCTCAAATTCTCTTGCAGTAAGTATCTACAGGTATATGCCAAGTGTTCTGGAGACACTGGGAAGCTGGGGCCAAGTGGGAGGTAAAATTAGTTCATTAGAAGTTATCATTTCCTTTTGTTTAAATATCGTTTATTGCCAAGTGCAGTTGTAGTTGATGAAAGAGTAGTGCAGAGGACATTACTAACAGGACTAACACATGTGCATGAGCAAAATAGTAGTCCAACAGCGGGCAGTATGTGCTGAAGAGGAATAAAAAGTGTATGACAGTGGGCAGTATGCTCTAATGAGTGCAGAGAGTATGACATGTGACAGTATCTACAGGTAAGAAGGGGCTGGAGGGTTCAATATTGGTGGTAAAGTGCATTGCAGTTGATATATGTGTGTGTGTGTGTGGGGGGGGGTGTTACTGCTGGTGGTAAGGTGTGTGAACACTTGTTGCTGTGTCCAGAGGACTGAGGCATATAAGCATGGGGGTTAATTTTGTTGGTGAGGTGGTCAGGAGATGGAGGTGTGTGATCAAAGGGTGGGTAAATGTTGGTGTAATGATGGGTGGTGAGAGTACATTGGAGGGGATAGTGGTGGCAAATGCCATGGTAGGTGGTGATTCATTAGAGGGATATCAGGTACATGGCAAGAGAGCAGAGAACATTATAGGACAGTGTCAGGAATGATGGGTAGAGTAGTCATAAGCGGTAAGAGTAGAAAGGCTGGTGTATTTCAGGGCAGTGTCAGATGTGGTGGTGGGTGTGGTGTTAGGTGGTGCGAGTGGGGTGATGGGCATAGTCTGTCTGCAGAGCAAGCCTTTTATAGTTACTTCCACTGGGTTCCAGCTTCTCCCCCTCTGATAGTCTCTTCTCCCCTTTTCACATTGCTGACAGATCAGATCAGAAGTTGATCTTCTCCATGTTCCCATTCCCCAAAGCTGCTGTTTGTATATTTTTCCAAGAATGCCTTTCCTGGTGTCAAACTCTGTTCACCATGCTCTCTGCCCATTCAACATAATCTTGATTGTCACACCAAGAATTACTCTGCATCTGGCCACTCTTGACTATAGCTATACTGCACAGACAAGGGTGTTGAGAACTGCAAGCAATATGCAGAGAAGATGGGGGCTGTTACTTTGAGCTATGTGTTTACCACAAATAAATGAAGTGTGCTGTTTGTTGACATTAGACATCTAGTTATTTTACAGACAAATATGGAGTCTTCTAATACAGTGACTTCCAAGTAAAAATCACACACCTTAAACAGACCGAAGACAGCCAAAGTCACCTTCTTAATGAAAGATAAAGAAAAAGAGGGTGCACCAGCCTTGTGCATTATCCTAAGCAAATTTATTAATAAAACCAGAATGAAAAACTACTCACAAACATATGGAAGATATTTTGGCCACCTGATCGTGGCAATCAGTCCTGGAACCGCCAGTCTCCAGACAACAAGGGAGAGGACATTAGGGTTGCTGCTGGCTGTAGCGTTTCGAAGGCGCAACTTCTTCATCAGAGCCTAGCAGCAGTGATCCCTTCAGCTCAATATATACATATGCACTGATTGGACACATCCCACGAGTGCCTGGGTCCCCTGCCCACTAGGGGAAGGGGACTGACGAGAAAGAAATAAGGGGAGTCATAAGAGATGGAAGGCGACACACCACCCGAAATGTGCACAATGCATACATAGGGGCGGAAGGAATCGTGCAAACATGCATCACCAGAGTGGCAAACTATATAGCATAATCAGGCACATAGGCACTGTTAATCATAGCTGTGCAGAGCTGTTCCCATTCTAGTCGCACACCGCTGCTGTATAAGTGACATCTTCTTAATGTCATATGGCTAGAAGGCAGCAGACATGCTGGCACCTGGAACGCATGCCACAATGTCTGCGTTTTAGGGACGTGACCGGATATGGCAGGAAATGTAATTTCCCGCTTGCCAGATGCCCCATAGAAATGATAGGCTCGTCGGATGATAGCGGCCGCAATCTTGGGGAATACATCCACAAGAGACCGAAAAACACCTTCTTAATGGCCAGGCTCTGCATGCTGGGGTGCGAGGTCTGGCCTTGCAGAATGGGAGAGGACACCCACTCAAAGCATACAGGACACTTGAGCAGAGATGTTAGCTGTTTGTACTTCCAGGGACTCCCCTGGAAGAGCACTTTGTCCCCATGTTCATGTGAACAAGGGTATTTCCCCCACAACCCTGGCCTAGTGGTTGTGGGGGTCTGCATGGGGGCCTATTGGAATCTGGAAGCCCACTTTAACTATAAGAGGGACCCCAGATACCCCCCCTTTAAATGAGTAACAGTACCTCTAATCATGCACACAAAATATGAACAGTAAATAAACACATCTACACAGTTTTGACAAGCCTTTTATTTTAAAAAAAAGGCCCCACAATGTAAATCTATGATCATTGACATAATCCATTAATGCATATCCACGCTAATCATGATAAATGATACCTGCTGAACATTGAGCTTCCCTGTTATAATCTAGTCTTAATCTCCCCTCATAATTTACAGCATGTGACTATGGGGGTTGGTGGGGTCCCGGCTGCGGTCATGGGGGGCATCTGGCGGAATTTCCCTCCGGGTCTCTTGGTCTCTGTAGCCGGGCGCCCTCGCCTCTTCCTGGATATTTTCCAGCCCCGGGGCCACCCTATCTAAATTTTCCCAGTAAGAAACGGTTGTTAGGACTGCCGGGGTGGGGGGCAGCCGGACGTGCAGTTCTCAGTTAGGTACCCGGGTGCTCAATGCAACCTGCCTTTGGGGCGGGCCATTGTTCCGGAACATGGAGTGCTTTGACTGGTTTGCACCCTTCTCTGGGTAAACCCCCTTTTTTTTTTTCTCTCTCTCTCCTCCCTTTTTATCTTGTTATCACACTAACTGTTCTTTATATTACCAAGGTGATTTCTGTTCTCCAAGGCAAAAGAAGACTGTACCCTCCAAAATTGTGTTTAATGCTGTTCCATTCCAATGTACACTTTGTCTTTATGATGTTGTAATTGATGCTGGCTCTCCAGCTGTATGTATCTCTCTAACTCTTTGGAAAATAAAGGAATTAAAAAAAAAAATGATACCTGCCACCCACCGAAAGAAAACTGATGGAAACATCCAAACCCGATGGTGGTGGTGCTAGACATCTCCAAGACCCCAATATTAAAAGAGGCAGGATTTGCTTTTTGTCAATTTATTTCTTATGTTTACATTGCACAGTGAGGCTGATAAGACAACTTTTTTCTGTTACACTTAAGGAATTCAGTGGTGACTACAGCCTGCTGACTTTAGAATGCATGAGCAACGGTATTTTTTATGGTTATCTCTTTGTTCACTCTTTCTGCTTTTTTGTTATAGATATATATTTTTTAATAATTGCAATACTGGATTAAGAAGTATTTTTTTTGTTTGGACTTCTACTTTAAGTTTTTAAGACCATTCCATCTTTGTGCAAACCTTTATTAGGGCATGTATACATTTGTTATGTAACAAAAATACATTTTGTTAAAACTGAGAAAAAATTTCTCTGTTATATAAAAAGGTAATTGCATTAAAAAAAATGAAAAGGCATTGCCGCCAACAAACCCTAAAGATAACATACAGTATCTCACAAAAGTGAGTACACCCCTCACATTTTTGTAAATATTTTATTCTGTCTTTTCATGTGACAACACTGAAGAAATGACACTTTGCTACAATGTAAACTAGTTAGTGTACAGCTTGTATAATAGTGTAGATTTGCTGTACCCTCAAAATAACTCAACACACAGCCATTATTGTCTAAACTGCTGCAAACAAAAGTGAGTACACCCCTAAGTGAAAATGTCCAAATTGGGCCCAATTAGCCATTTTCCCTCCCCGGTGTCATGCGACTCGTTAGTGTTACAAAGTCTCAAATGTGAATGGGGAGCAGGTGTGTTCAATTTGGTGTTATCGCTCTCAATCTCTCATACTTGTCACTGGAGGTTCAACGGGGCACCTCATGGCAAAGAACTCTCTGAGGATCTGAAAAAAAGAATTGTTGCTCTACATAAAGATGGCCTCGGCTATAAGAAGGATGCCAAGACCCTGAAACTGAGCTGCACCATGGTGGCCAAGACCATATAGTAGTTTAACAGGACAGATTCCACTCAGAACAGGCCTCTCCGTGGTCGACCAAACACACTGAGTGCACGTGCTCAGCGTCATATCCAGAGGTTGTCTTTGACAAATGGACATATGAGTGCTGCCAGCATTGCTGCAGAGGTTGAAGGGGTAGGGGCAGCCTGTCTCAGACCATACGCCGCACACTTCATCAAATTGGTCTGCATGGCTGTCGTCCCAGAAGGAAGCCTCTCCTAAAGATGATGAACAAAAGACCACAAACAGTTTGCTGAAGATAAACGGACTAAACGGATAAAAGGACATGGATTACTGGAACCATGTCCTGTGGTCTGATGAAACCAAGATAAACTTATTTGGTTCAGATGGTGTCAAGCATGTGGAGTGGCAACCAGGTGAGGAGTACAAAGACAAGTGTGTCTTGCCTACAGTCAAGCATGGTGGTGGGAGTGCCATGGTCTGGGGCTACATCAGTGCCGCCGGCACTGGGGAGCTACAGTTCATTGAGGGAACCATGAATGCCAATATGTATGGTGACATACTGCAGCAAAGCATTATCCCCTCCCATTGGAGACTGGGCCGCAAGGCAGTATTCTAACATGATATTGACCCCAAACTCACCTCCAAGGCAACTACTGCCTTGCTTAAGAAGTATAGGTGCATAAAAGAGGAAGGGTGCTGCCTTAATTCAAATACAGTCAGGTCCATAAATATTGGGACATCGACACAATTCTAATATTTTTGGCTCTATACACCACCACAATGGATTTGAAATGAAACGAACAAGACGTGCTTTAACTGCAGACTTTCCGCTTTAATTTGAGGGTATTTACATCCAAATCAGGTGAACGGTGTAGAAATTACAACAGTTTGTATATGTACCTCCCCCTTTTTAAGGGACCAAAAGTAATGGGACAATTGGCTGCTCAGCTGTTCCATGGCCAGGTGTGTGTTATTCCCTCATTATCCCATTTACAAGGAGCAGATAAAAGGTCACATCTTGTTTGTTACATTTCAAATCCATTGTGGCGGTGTAGAGAGCCAAAAAGATTAGAATTGTGTTGATGTCCCAATATTTATGGACCTGACTGTATGTACTATACATAAACCGTATTACCCAAACTATTATGGGGTACTCTCCTGATTTAAATGATGTATATTTTGCGTTATATTTCGTCTTAAGGTAACTTGGCAAAAAAGTGCCAAGTGCAGAGTGCAAACATTCTGGTTACGATAAAATATATGTGCTTCTAAACAAATATAAAATTAAACTTCATCATAATATGACAATACACTATGAACCATATATAAAAAGATACAAAGTGCTCAGTGCAATAAATAAGTGAATATATAGTTGATATTCAATCCTTCAATGCTCTATTCATCTATGCAGCTTGTTTGGCACTGCAATTTCGTGCCCTTATATCAATTCTTATGGGCATTCCTTTACATCAGTTTTATAATCAGAAATATATCAAAGTGGTTGAAATTATTTGTGCTTTTGGGTGCAGGTCACACGTGCTCCCCTCTGGTCCCCTACTCACCAGATTGTGTCACCCCTGCAGGGGTAGAACGCATGGACACCAATCTGTTCTTTGGAGTTAAAGAAGATGAGGTTAAAGGTGGTGGACTGGCCAAGCATGTAAAAACTATTGAGCATCTGTGGGGCATCCTCAAATGGAAGGTGGAGGAAAGCAAGGTCTCTAACATCCACCAGCTCCGTGATGTCATCATGGAGGAGTGGAAGAGGACTCCAGTGGCAACCTGTGAAGCTCTGGTGAACTTCATGCCCAAAAGTGCTGGAAAATAATGGTGGCCACACAAAATATTGACACTTTGGGCCCAATTTGGACATTTTTACTTAGGGGTGTACTCACGTTTATTGCCAGTGGTTTAGACATTAATAGCTGTGCGTTGAGTTATTTTGAAGGGACAGCAAATATACACTGTTATACAAGCTGTACACTCACTACTTTACATTGGGGCAAAGTGTCCTTTCTTCAGTGTTGCCACATGAAAAGATAGAATAAAATAGTTACAAAAATGTGAGCGGTGTACTCACTTTTGTGAGATATTGTACTTTGAATAGTTATTCCTCTTACAATGGTCCTGATTTTTTTTATTTATTGCACACATGCATATGCTATCAGATCCATGGGTAGATTATTTATTTTACAAAAAATAGGGTGCTACTCTTCTTAAATTATGTTGGGTTATGTACATGGTAGGCTAATTCTTCACTAATTCAAACTTCTACTTTGAACACATGCATATTGCTTAAAGACAATTTATGCATGAAATTGTTTAAGATTTTAGTTATTACTAAAGAATTATCTCTTATTTTATTTTTTTAATATTATGATTCTTAAAATTATCACTTCTAATCTTTGTGGTGAAATTAACCTCATCTACACTGCACATGGCAGTAGAAGCTTATTCATATTAAAAGCTATCTAATATTTAGTTTTTCAGACCGTAATGATTATTCTTCTCACTGCCCTATCTTGATTGCTCTGTAATTAACAGTGGGGACGTAGGGGCCTCTCTTCATGTGACAGATATTTGTTTAAAATACCGTATTCTGCATACATTAACATTTCTTTATCTTTGGTGTCTCTAAAGTGAGGGTGCAAGAAATATGGTGCAGTTACTAATATGGTCTGCTGCAGATAAACCCAAAGGTAAACCACTCAGAGGACAGTTAAAATGAAAACTTTGTGGATCTGTGTGCTTGGCATATAAGCATATTTTAATTGTATCTCTCTCCTTACTTAATTTAAGTTTAGGTTTCTGTTTACAGGTTTCTGCATAGAGCTCCACCAGATATTGCACTATCCAATTTTAGTAAATTCACCCCTATGTTTGTATTTTTTAATATAATTAATTATAGTTCAGTATTTTTCTGTTACAATTTTATAATTGTATAATAATACGTTCTTTACAATAAACTGTACAAAATATTTTACCTTCCTAAATACACACAAAATAATGCACATCTTATATACAATTGAGGGGCAAAGAAGTTAAAGCAGCATATTTGGCTTGATTATGTTTACAAGTTTTTTGTTGAAAAAGAAAAAACAATAAAATATGGTGACCTTGGGTAACTCACCATTTACATCCTCATTTTGATGAAGCTTTCCTCTGGGCCCCATAACTACCACGATCGATGGCCCACACCTTAGATTTACCCCCCCCCCACTATCTTCTTTTACGTACCCTTGTCCTGACTTGTGTTTCTTGCTTTTCTAACTCCTATGCTTGGTTGCCATTTTACTCAGGGTCTGGAATTCTGCTGAATGGCTTGGAATATTTTTTTTTTTATCTTTTGATCCTTTTTTTCTTCTCCCTTTGGTCTGGTTACCTGTTTATGTATAACAGAGATTTCTTTTTACAACGATGGTAATAGCGAATTTGAGCCATGCTTTACTGTAACTGTCTTACCTTAGTATGTTAGCTTGTACTGTTTATCTATGGATCATTGACAGTTTTCTGTACACTTTCACACTTAGTGTATTCAAACTCTTTGCCATGTTGCCATGTATCATGGCTCCAAGTGTATTTATCCATGTTAAACCATTGAACAAGAAAATAATCTGGCAAAATTCTCACCAGTCATACTGGGGTGTAATGCAAATGGTATAACATTTTCCAGGACTAGAATGTTCTTGAAGACTGCTTGCCAAAACAATTGCCAATTCTCAGGGTCCAGCAGTTAAGTCAGTTCTATCTTCCATTCGGATTAGTATTGTCTAACATCCATCCATTTAACGAAAGCTATAGAAAAATAGGTTACGGATATTAGGCTTTGGAAAAGGAATTGAGATTACATCTTCATTGGAATTCAATCACTCAGAATGGTGATGAGCAGTGGAGTAAGAGTGAATGAATAAATTGGCTTACTTTTATATTGGAAATGTTCATATGGCAGTATATCATGGCTACTGCATACTTGCTGGATGGACGCAGTTGGGAATTGAAAAGATCTCCCAGAAGCCATGTTCAGACCACCAGCAGAATTGCACTGGACTGTCCAGACTGAGGGGAATAGTGGACAATTAAGTAATGGCAATAAAAGAAGGAATGGGCAAGAGGGGTTGAAACTGTATTTAATGGTGTCCCAAATCCTATGCTTAAAAGACAGAAGTCTTGAGGGATCTTGGGCTGAGGTGTGTGGTAAGCCAAAGAAGAGAGGATGGATTGATAGGATAAGAATCATAAATGTCTATATAAGCCCATAAGGGGAGGTGCAAAGATGAGTTAAAGGAGTTATATTGGTGACTAAATAATATTACATGTTAGGGACCACCAGTCCCCAAGGCATCTTAGGGACAAACATCATGGATTTTTTGACCCTGGGCCTGGAGAAAGCCCAGATAAAAGAGCTTTCATGCTTAATTTGAACGGGAGGGTATAGAAACCGGAAGGCGTATAGCAATTTCAGAAGGTATGCCATCCTGATTGAGTGTATGCACCTGAACTAAGATATAGGGAGGACCTGCCAAGAGTCCAATAGAGAGTTTAGTTGTTGAAAGAGAGGCAGACAGTTTGCATGATATAGGGTGTCATATGAGGGAGTCAGAGTTACATCCAGATCATTTACAGTAGAGAGGTGGACCAGTGGAAGGGATACATATTATGAAGGGTTTCAAGAGTATGCAGCTGTAAAGTTATTGACGTGTCCTCTAATTTGGACTGCTGAATGCTCAACCCCAAGAAGAGAGTGAAATGGTTCATCAAAGTTTGGTAAAGAAACATGTTAGGAGGTAATAGACAGTAATATATTGTCCATGAACAGTGATAACTTATGGTGGGTGCCTGCCTTTTCAACTCCTTTCATTTTCACATGTGTACAGATTGCTTCAGTCAATGATTCAAGATCAAATATAAACAATAATGGTAAAAGAGGGCAGCCTTAACGGGTGCCTCTGAGGATAGGGAATAAGGTTGATTCACATTCATGACATTTGACTTTAACCCAAGGAATACTATATAATGATGTTTTCCAGGTCAAAAAGGCCAAATTCATAATACTTACTAACTGAAACTAGATAGGGCCAATATAGGGTGTCAAACACTTTAGAGATGTACAGGGTTCTCATAAGCTACCAATCCCTTCCAGCACTATGAGGTCCTATATGGTGAAAATCAGGAAGAACAATAGCAATTCCAGATGCTAGGCAGATGCAGCCCTCCTCAGACAGGGTAATCCACTAGGTACTACAAAAACAAATGGACAAGAAGGCGCACACACCTAGTGCATTACCAAAAAACATTTATTGAATGTATATGCAGATAAAAATGTATACTCACAAAGTAGCAACTAGAATTACTAGAACTAGAACTAGCCATAAAACCACACAATGTCATGCAGTATGGACAAAAACGTCATAAACATCAACATCAAAGGGGCGTAGAACTGACGCGTTTCAGGGCACACCGCCTTCCTCAGAGCTCAGGTACTGTGGACACCATAAGACAAGCTCCTTATATAAGGAAATTGTAACCAGAAAACCCCACCCCCACTAGGATATATATATCACATTATATTATATGTAAAAACTGTATATTATATATATATAAATCCACTCAGGTCCGCTGTTATTAGAAGAGATAGTAATGGTGATGGTGACTCACCCCATATGTCCCAATCATTGGACTCAAAATGGCCGCTGGAACGCAAAATGGTTGCTGGAATGCAAAATGCGGCTCCCTGAATCACTCAGGGCACCTGTGAACCCAAACTGTGAAGCCATGACATCTGCCACCGAGCCCAGATGGGGCCACACTCATTTTGGTATATTGTAAACTGGTGGGGCGGCAGGAGCGGATGTGCCAATACAAACGCCCACTGAGGAGTAGTAGAGGAGCCAAAAAAAAGGGGAATATATAAAAAAATATATTTTCCCTTTTTTACTCCTTTTCCCGCCTTATGCCCTCCTCCCTCCCCTTTTCCTTTACTTTTAAAACAAGGCTTGTAGTGCCAGATTACCGAACCCCAACCTGACTGATATACAAAAATTCACATATGGATAAATAAGTATACTTAAATTAAATTAAAAATGGAAATAAAAATAAATTCAAAATGTCTAAACCAACTACTTAGACATGTGGATACAGTAATGGATAAAGATAAATGTAAAAGTGAAAATGAAATGTTGCTGCAAATCATGTACATAAATATATATGTAGATGTAGATGTACAGGGCTAGTAACATCATCTCCTTAGTCCATTTGTGGACTATATGATTAAGATACAAGACCTTACATATACTCTCTTTGGCTTAATGTTTAGGAACAATCCCTATTTTGTCTTTGTTTATAAGTCTTGCTAGGAAATAGATTAAAGTGATTCTACAGGAAAAAATGTCTTAAAAGAAAACAAAAACAAACATGATACTTACCTGCTCTATGTAATGCTTTTGCACAGAGCAGCCCCAATCCCCTTATTTTAGGGTCCTCTGCCAAAGCTCCTGGCTCCCCCTCCCTGCTAAGTGCTCCCATAGCAACCCACTCTGTGGGATCTTGCACACTCGATCCTGACCCACGGTCTATGTGTCCATTCACACACAGAGTGTGGTCCGGTCTCGCCCCTTGCTCTTTCCTTCATTGGCTCACTGGCTGTGATTGACAGCAGTGCTGTATCTAAGCCAATGAGTAGAGAGAGACTCAGAAGAGCTGCTGCTCTCATGCAAATCGCTGGATCAAGTTTGGGCTCAGTTAAGTATTGGGGGGCTGGAGTTGCAGAAGGGTTTTTTTACCTTAATGCATAGAATGCATTAAAGTAAAAATACTTGACTTTAGAACTACTTTAATCTGTTAGCAAAGATCTTAGTCAGGATTTTAATGTCTATATTGAGTAAAGATATTGGTGGTAATTATTCCAGGTATGGTGATCCTTTTTGGGTTTGAGTATCATCATCACTATGTTAGCTGTCAGCATATGTGAAGAAAAGGAATGTCCCCCCCAGCATAACTAATTGCATTAATTGATTATTGAGTTAAATAGAGTGCCACTATTTCTGATATTTTCTTGTAAAAAAAAGCACATAAAAACCCTCTGGGCCAGGAACTTTTGTCTTTAAAGCTTTAATGACCAATAGAACTTCAATGACTTTCATATCCACATCCATTAGGTTTTTTGGCCATCAACAAGGTGCGATAGGGAAAATTGTTGCAGAAATTGTTGATAGATAGAGTTGATCGAACACCTGGAAGTTCGGGTTCGGCAGGTTCGGCCGAACTTCGGGAAAAAGTCCGGGTTCGGGACCGAACTTGACCCAAACTTTATCCTGGACCCCGAACCCCATTGAAATCAATGGGGACCCGAACTTTTAGGCACAAGAATGCCTGTAACAAGGTCCTGGCAAGTCCTAGAGGTCTGCTGTGAAAGTCCATTAGTAGGCATGGCTGCGATGGCTTCTAAGGGCAAACCAGTGAAACACTTGTTGATTGGCTGCCCTTGGCAGCTATTCAAAACGTGGAATAAAATACCAGAACCCGAACCCAAACTTTTTTTGAAAAGTCTGGGTTCGGGTCCGGACACCCCAAAGTTTGGTACGGACCCGGACTTTACTCTATTGATAGAGTATTGATATGAGCATTGCGGGCTGGTAATGTGTTGATAAATTATGGCAAAACTCCAACAATACCAAAGGTGTGTAGCTAGTGCCAAAGTAATGTCTAATTTTGAGAGAGACTTGACTTCATTTAGAGAGATAGCTTGTCATACTGTACCTTGCATGTTATTTGATATCTCTTAAGCAGAACATGTGACAAAACACACAATTTGGCAAAAATGAAGTTTTAGTATAAACACTTACCTCTGTGTGCATTTTGCTCTCGTCAGGGATCGGCAAGGTGTCCGCTCCCGGACACCAGTGTCCTCCAGCACTGCTTGAGGTGTCCGCGGCCGCCTCTGACTTTTTTTTACATTTTATCTCTCTTTTTCAGTATTAGTATATTAGTAGTTACTGAGACTGTGTGAAGGTGTGGCCGGGGCGAGCGGCACCTCCCACTAGTCGTCCTCCTCCTGAGTCTCCTGGTCCTGCACGGCAGAGTGACTCTGAGGGAGGGGAGGGGCCGTCCTGGCAGAGGAGACGTCGCCTCGCTGTGTGTGGACCCTGGAGTGGTGTGCCAGGCAGTGCGCCGAGCGCGGGAGTGACTCGCAGCAGCAGCGGGAGAAGTACAGGAGGACCGGACCGATGTGGTGTGATACATACTGGTGACAGTGAAACGGACTGTCTGTGTGATCCGGTCAGTGGATTGATTTTAATAATAAGTTCTGTAGCACCTCAGCGGTGGGACAGAGGGAGGGATGACTGGTGGTCTGGCCTGCCTGGGATTCTGTCACGTACCAGTATGGAGGCTGAGATGATGAGAGGGCTCCCCTTGCGGCTAAGGCTGGACACGAAGAAACCCGTAATGTGGAGGACAGTGGTTGAGGTCCCCACATCACGTGAATCGGCGTTCCCCTCGGGAGAGTAGTAGAGTCGGAGGTATGACC
>BLSH010342061.1:264208-276838 GCA_018402905.1 Glandirana rugosa | reverse complement strand
GGACCCGAACCCGGACTTTTTTTGAAAAGTCCGGGTCCGGGTCCCGGACACCCCAAAGTTCGGTACGGACCCGAACTTTACAGTCCGGGTTCGCTCAACTCTACTGCTGAGCATATAAACCCAATAAAAACTATTTGAAAGAAAATGAACCAGGCATGGATCCCACAAGACTTGTCTGTACCTTGTGCAAAATAGACATTTCGACTGGCCTCACACAGCCATTGGTATACTTATTTTTTTTTTAAATATGTCTCAATATTTTGGGGGCTACCCCAATTAGAAAGAAAAACAAACAAACAAATAACAGTGTTGGCTACCTCCTCCTCCTCCTCCACCACCGCCACTTCCACCTACACTGCCACGGTCACAGTCTAGTCAACCTCTAGGCTCCTACCCCACATCCTCCTCCTCCTCCCATTTTTATTTTTTTTTGTGATTTTAAGTTATTTCCCTATACACATTTGTTTGTAGGGCACTTGTCCTACTCCTTACCCCCATTTTGCTTCCTTTTGCAGCCCTCTAACCCTTTCCAGGACTTTTTTAAAGCCATTTTTGTGCCCAAAAGTTTGTGTCACCATTGACTTCAATGGGGTTCGGGGTCCGGGGTCAAGTTTGGGTCAAGTTCGGTACCGAACCCAAACTTTTCCGTGAAGTTCGGCCGAACCAGACGAACTCGAACATCCAGGTGTCCGCTCAACTCTACTTATAATCAAAAGAAGTAATAAGGGTTTGAACGTCGTCCCAATGGGAGAAGATCAGTATGAGAGAGTAGCCAAGCGCCTTTTAGGAGACACCTGGACATACCATAGATTAGAGTCAAATCCTTTTCCTGAGATAGTAAGACCATTAAATGAAAAACTGACCAACGCAAAGGAAGTAGGTTTACTGACCAGAAAGGGCTTTGAATATCTACGGGTGGAAGAGTTAAATTTACCCACCTTCTACATTATTCCCAAGGTACATAAAGACCGAAATCAACCTCCCGGAAGACCTATAGTCTCCGCTGTACAAGGTCCCTTGGAGCGGATGGGTGGTTACATTGACTCTTTGATTAAAGACATGGTCAAAGATCTGAAATCTTATGTCCAAGATACCCACATTGTACTCTCTAAATTAACAGAAATGTGTATTGAGGGTGAAGTGTGGCTAGTAGGTATCGACTTGGAGTCACTTTACACATCAATCCCACACTCATACGGACTTAAGGCGGTGGCACTATTTTTGGAGCTACACTACCCACATTGTGGTTCCCAGAACAAATTTTTGATTGAGCTACTAGAGTTTGCATTGTTTAACAACTGCTTCCAGTTCGCAACCCAATATTATCAACAGATCAGGGGGACCTCAATGGGGGCGGCATGGGCTCCTTCGTACGCCTGCCTCCACCTGGGCCTCTGGGAGGAGGAAGAGGTCTATACCTTGCCTATGTACCACAGCCACGTTCACGCCTGGCTGCGCTACATAGATGACGTATTGGTGCTGTGGAAAGGCCCGACTGAGGACCTCCACGTCTTTATGGAACAGTTGAATTCGAATAGCCGCAATATACGCTTGACCTATGTGTTTGACCATACCAGGATTTCATTCCTTGACCTATGGATAAGCCTGGAGAATGGCAAAATCTGCACAGGTACTTTCCGAAAGGAGACAGCGGCCAACACTCTGCTATGTGCGGATAGTCACCATCCCCCATGGCTTATAAAAGGTATTCCTACTGGGCAATTCCTTAAGATCAAGCGTAATTGCACAAAGAATGCTGACTTTCATTTGGAGGAGATGGATCTATATAAGAGATTCCATAAAAGAGGCTATCCTCATAGAACAATTCAAAGAGCCAAACGTAAGGTAGCCATGCAAGACAGGGACAGCCTCCTTTCAAATGACCCAGGTGGAATAAAGCCCAATGTCAACAGTGAACCAATAAGACTAATAACCACCTATGGTTCCCAATGGAACCAGGTTCATAAAGCAATGGAAAAACATTGGAATGTATTGACGGCTACCCCCAAAATTGCATCTATTGTAGGCCCAGCACCTAAAATTGTGGCCCGTCGTACAAAAAATATAGGGGACATGCTGATTAGGTCTGAGTTTGTCAAAACGCCGAGTAAAACCTGGCTGTCCGATTATCGCCACTCTACTGGCATGTATCCCTGTGGTCGTTGTCAAGTTTGCCCATATGTGGAAAGGACGAATACGTTCCAAGATGCTTTGGGCCAGTAAACTGGCCCAAACTGTTCAACTGATAAACTGTTCAACAACAAGGGTGATCTACATGATCATCTGCCCCTGTCCCAAGATTTATGTTGGGAAAACAAAAAGACCACTAAAAGTACGGTTAGGTGAGCACCTGAGGGAATTCAATGAAAAGGAACCAACAAAACCACTAGCAATACCACAATAGGAACCCTGCAGGGATGAAAGTGAAGGGTATCTATGGCCTGAAGCTCACCCCTAGAAGGGGTGACTTCAACCGGGTGCTACTTCAAAAAGAAAAATGGTGGATTTACCGTTTGAGGTCCCTCCATCCCACAGGCCTGAATACCAAATTAAACCTTCAGGTTTTCTTGCCCAGATAACAAAATAAAGTAGAAAATAAAAATTTTAAATTAATAAATAAAAAATAAAAAATTAAAAATAATTCTTTTCGTAATTAAATATCTGCTTTCTCTACCCAGTATTAATAGAGATGGGACTATAGACGTCCCCCAGAGACCCAGGCCCTAGCTAAGTAGTATGACCCCCTGCCGTCAATTAGGTCCTTATTTATGTGGTATAATTTGATATCAACTAGGGCATGTATTAGTACCAAGCAATATCAGTACTGACCACCATGTAAGGGGAATAGAAAATAATAATTGGTGAGATAAATAAGTCCATTACCCCAAACATCCAATAGATGTTATCTTCTTCTGGTTATCATGCCCCCGAGCTATTGCTAAGGTAAATAAGCCTGTTATCCCATATATCTATCTATCATATGTCTCTTTGGTTATTGTACCACTGCGCTATGAATTGCTTGCTCTGTGCTAATTAGCCATTAATGTGAAAATAATCGTCCCATAAAAATCTATGTGTGGCATAATCTTAACCATGTATTATGCTCCTCATGTAGTCTGCTTCCCCAGTGTGTATCCGATGTTACATGTTGTCTTTTCTCTCACTTCTCTCTTTTCCCCTTTTTCTTCCCCCACCTTCGCCCTTCCTAAACATTGTAGAACATGTTTACAACGTTTCCATGGAAATGTCCACTGATCAGTAAGCCAACCACCAACACACGGACATCCCCCTATGTAAATTTATCCTGAAGGGCAGCAACTCCGAAGATCTAAACAATACAAAAGGGAGGTGAGGCTGCCGCCCAATCAGAACATCCAGACTAGCATAGCGAAACGCGTTGACACGAGAGTCACGTGATGTCACGGACCGAGGATGGATGACCCTGGTGATTGACATGCTCGGCAACAGCAACGAGACTTGTAGCTAGGGTTGAGGGAATCCAAACTGTAAAGTTTGGGTCCGTACCGAACTTTGGGGTGTCCGTGACCCGGACCCCGAACCCGGACATTTGAAAAAAAGTTTGGGTTCGGGTTCTGGGTTCGGGTATGTGATCACGCATATTGAATAGCTTCAGGGCAGCCAATCAACAAGCATTTCACTGGTTTGCCCTTAGAAGCCATCACAGCCATGCCTACTAATGGCATGGCTGGGATTGGCCAGTGCATCATGTGACCCAGCCTCTTTATAAGCTGGTGTCACTTAGCACTGCATGTCACATGCTCTCTGGGTAGTGTAGGGAGAGGATGCTGCCGGCGCTGTGAGGGACAGATTGCAGATATAATAACATCTCATCCTGCATTACAGAACGATCTGATTGTGGACTAGGTAGAGATTACTACTACTACTGCTTTTAGGGACAGATTGCAGATCTAATAACATCTCATCCTGCATTACAGAACGATCTGACTGGACTAAGTAGAGTCTACTGCTTAGAGGGACAGATTATTGCTGTTGCTGTAAGGGACAGATTATTGTTCTAAAATCATCGCCTACTCCTATAGGGTCAGGTTCCTGCTGTTGCTGTAAGGGACAGCTTATTGTTCTAAAATCATTTTACTTCCATTTTCAGCCTTCTGCACTTTCCAGGACTTTTTTACAGTCATTTTTGTGCCGAAAAGTTCGGGTCCCCATTGACTTCAATGGGGTTCGGGGTAAAGTTTGGGTCAAGTTCGGTACCAAACCCGGACTTTTTCCCGAAGTTTGGCAGAACCCACCGAACCCGAACATCCAGGTGTTCGCTCAATTCTACTTGTAGCGCATCGGGCGCCTCCAACGCTGGCAGTGTTCCGGCATTTGACACACAGGAGTGTTGATCACAGCGGCCCTCCGCTACATGTATCGCTTTGGTCTATAGGAATCCGAGGGTGCTGCCCCTGAACGTTGTCCCAGCCATTCTCTGCGGGTAAGCTCATTGACTTGTGGACAGCGGGAGAGTTGGACATTACATTTAAATTCCCAATCGAGGAACCGGATGGTGGTGAGTCTATGGAACTTTTCATACATTATGTTTTGTAGTACATGCAGGATCACCACACCTCTCCCCTCAATTGTCTTTATATAGGAATTCCCTCCCACTGAGGGTCATTTATACCCCGGTGACATTTTGGTGAACATATACAGTCTCCATCCTTAACAGTGCGTCCTAATCCTTTGGCCTGTTCTACTTGTATTTACATTGCAGGCTCAGGACTATCACTGAAGTAAGGTAAAAGAACTTACCCGAGACCACCAGAGTATAGGTGGGCACTACACTCATTTACTTCCACCTCAGCACGTCCGTTCACCACTATCACAGACCCTGGAGTCCAACTAAGAGAAACTTTCCTATAAGCTCTCCTCGCAACCTGGTGAGATAATGCCCTTTATATTGTTAATGGACCTACATCCACCTTGGTCATCCAACTACATCATTCAGGGACTGATCATCAATCTCCATTGTCTGTACCATGACCACCTACCATTTCCAATTTCTCATTGACTGATCACGTGTGGCATTCAAGTCATTCTTGACCCCACTCCACCCACAGGGTACTTACCGAGCTGTCCAGGATTTCCACTGGGATCAAGCACCCCACAGCCATTTTTGCACCAGAGGCCTCTGCAAGGACTCTTCAAATTTCCTCTATTCCTCTATGGTGGTGCCATTACCGTCCATTATTTTCGTGCATCCGGACGCTGTTCTTAAATTGTTTTGTGTCCCCCTTGTGTGTGTCCCCACAGTGTGTTGTCTTTGTCTGCCTAGGGGACCTTTGGTCTCCATATGGGGTTAGTGATGTAACCTTGTCTATTGACATTATATTTATCATGCATTGTTCATTTAAATTGATACATTAAAGTACTTGTATATTTTTACCTGCTCTTATCTACTGCCCGTCCCTCATCAACTAACCTCTTGGTCCTCTGTGGCCTTCACAAGGACACCCCTGTTTCTTAATAGTCTCTTTTTGACTATTTAATTGTCCTCTACTTGTAATTCTATACATACTTTGGGTAAGTCATTCCCTTACTTACGGAGTTGCTTTGTTTTTCTTTTTTCTGTATCTGCAAAATCTTAATAAAATCTTCTAAACAAATTGTGTGTAAGCAATGTTCTTTTCTATGCACCCAGAAGCTTTATTTTTATTAGACTTCTATTAATACAGAACCCATGCACCCAAGAAACATACAAGCTCTCTAAGTACAGAAAAAGTATTTTTTTGTGTTTTTTAATAACACCTTTTTACAGCTTTTTTAGTTGCTCTACTGCATTTGATACAGAAGCTTTATTTTTATTAGACTAAGAAAGATCCAAAAGCCTGGACTGGCACCTGGCTCAGCCTCTCAGTGATCTGCTGAGAACCTGAGCCAGTCCCTCCTGCCCTTTCCACATCCCAGCTCTCCAGTGAATTCTCTAGGGGAGAGCAGAGGGCTGCTGATTGATTGTCATAGTTCTGTGCTCAGAGTGGAGGGGGAGAACTGAGTGTTCAGCGGTGTTTGATTGTTCAGTTCTCACTGCAGAACCGGCAGGGGACAGATGCAGCATCGGATCAATGCTGCATCCACCTAGGTAAATATAGTTATAATTAAATATGATTATTTTTTTTTAAATCCCAAACCTTTATTTTAACCTTTCAGTGGTCATAAAGTTATGGCCTATCAGTGTATATCAAATTAGTTTCTTCCAAAGGATAGTCTTAAATCTAGACCAAGGTGTCTAATAAATATCTCAAATACATATAGCAAAAATAAGAGTCAAGTAGTTAAGTATCAAAATAGTAATAAAAAGAAGATACTATGTATAATATCTTTGCTGAAAAATATGAAATGTAATCAATCATTCACAATAGACTCTATGGGGGAGATTTAACTAGAGCACTCAGAATCTGGCACAGCTGTGCGTGGTAGCCAATCAGCTTCTAACTTCAGTTGTTCAATTAAGCTTTGACAATAAGCCTAGGTTCGCATTGGTGCTTGAATGCAATTGTGCAAGTTCAGCTGTGTGGGTTGCTGCACAGATGTCAATCGCACCTGAAATCAGAAAAAATAGTACAGAAACTACTTTTGGAAATCGCGGCTGCACCGCAAATGCAGCGTCGCACCAATTAGGACGGTGCCATTGCCAGCAATTGCTGCCAATTTGGCATGCGTTTTGACATGTCAAATCACACGTCAAAATGCACCAATGTGAACCAGGGCTCAAACCTGGAAGCTGATTGGGTTCTATGCAGAGCTGCACCAAATATTGCACTCTCCAGCTTTAGTAAACCCCCCTCCTATATTTAGTAGTAATGGTCAAAACAAATGTGATGTGATTAAAATATAAGATAATTCCCTAATGTCCCCAAACCTTGTTGGGTATGGGACCTAAACATTTTTTTTATTTGCAAGTGATATACAGTTACAGATATTTTCCAATCTGCACTTTACATTTAAAGTGATTCTAAATGCTTTTTTTTTTTTTTTTTTATAACAAACAGGTTTATACCTACCTGCTCTGTGCAATGGTTTTGCACAGAGAGGCCCAAAAACCTCCTCTTCATGGGTCCCCCTCCAGCACTCCTGGCTCCTCCCCTTTGGCAAGTGCCGCCAAAGAGAGCCACTTTCTCGGGATCTCAAGATCAACATTTCCATTTTGCCAAATTGGTGTCAAATGTTACAGCAAAATTAAATTGTTTTTAAGGGTATGATGGATTTAAATTTGCTTCTGTGGGTTAGAGAAGTTCCCTTCAGTTGTCCTGGGCCTGTGCTTGTGACAATAAAAGAAAAAAATAAAGCAAAAGTAAAACTTAAGGTGACAGTATATAAATCATGATCAAACACAAAAATGGGTAAAACACAAATACAAAGAAAACTAAAGGAAACTCCCTATTAATACAGAACCCATGCACCCAAGAAACATACAAGCTCTCTAAGTACAGAAAAAGTATTTTTTTGTGTTTTTTAAGAACATTTGCTTTAAACAGCTCAGTGACTAAAATAAAGAGTTTCCACCTTTCATCTCTATTAAAAAAAAATGAAAAATTACATTTTTGAACAGGGAGCAGAGGCTCCTTAGACTACCAAGGCACAGTGTACTACAACAGAAGACCTGCAGCCCAATGGCAGTCCTTTTACTACTGCCTTGTTTTATTGTTGTTTCTTCTGTAATACATGGTTTTAATTTCAAATATTTAATTTAAGAAAGATATGTAAACAACAAAAGTCAAATTAGCATAACAATTACACCTTCCATTAGCCTGACATTCAGGGCTCATAGGGTTATTATCATAAATCGCAAGCTTCCTAAAAATGATTTCCCTTTGGATATGCGAGCATTAAGAAGCAATAATATTAAATAGAAACCCTGAACAGAAGATCAATGAAAGAAGCAAAATACTAATTCATTACTAACCAGAATGGGTGTGATGTCATTCCATTAAAAATATATTTAAAATTCCCTGTTATTTCTTGCTTCTGTATATTCGGTGTAATGTCATAGCAATAACCATTGAGGTTATTTACAAGCATGATTGTGACTTCTAATCTTAGCTGTAAATGGGTTTCTCTCGCACTTTCAAATGAGTTTCTCTGGCAGAGTGAAAATGTTACACATATGCAGTCTGGAATTTTGTCATTAGTTTTAACTTTTCCTATAAAAGAAGAGAGAATAGGAAATTCAGTAAAATTGTGAATATGGGGCTAATTTGTACAAACTGTTAACATTTTGTTAAATTAATTAAGTATGGTGCTAATGTATCTCATTATTAAAACATATCTGCAGTCTCCCTGGCTCCCAGCAACTAAGCTTAAAAACATAAGGTAAGCATCACCTGGTGTTAATGGATGCCACTATTGTTGATGCAGGGTGTCAACAACCTGGAAGCATTTGCAGTTAAATGAATCTTGGTCTGCAACAGACTCAACTAGGACAGGGGCTTTTGGAGGGGACTGCAGGGTAGCCTCTTGCCTACTGACTATGGGCCCTGGCCTTTGCTCTATTTTGGGAGGTGTGTGCCTGGGGGGCATTTGGAGTGGTCTTGCTTGAGATGTGGGATTGTCTCCCCGAAACACAGACTCTGGCAATCTGGGCCCAGGATACAGATTTGTGCCTTTTGTGTCCAAACCAGCAATGAATGCTTTAGACTCTGAGACTCAGAGCAGATGTTAATATAATCAGCTCAAACCAACCTAATACTGGGGTCTCCTGCTATTTTCTGTTCATTAAGGTGTTATGTGTTTATTGTTCAGTATTTCCATTGTTATTGAGTCACCTACTGTTTCTGTCTGTCTGCTCATCTCTTGGAGATGTGATTAATATTGTGACCACTTTACCTTGTTATTGAACCATTGCAGGAGGTTTTGTGTTTATGCTTATGGTAATGTGTAATGTACTTTTTGTATCCAGGGTTGTGGGCTAGGTGCTGGGGGCTAGGTTTTTTTAAGTGACTAGTTGTTAATTAGTTCATGTTAATTAGATCACTGTCTGCAATTAGTTGCTAGATGTGGATTTGCATAATGTTTATGTTGGCTGTTCCTTAGATGTACTGTTTAAAGTTTGCACTGGTTACGGTTAGAATAATGTGATCACATTCTTATGTGATCTTGCATGGTATATATTGTGTGTGAATTTACAATAAAGACATTTCCAGTTCCAGTTTGCACCTAAGCTAGTGTCATCTAGATCTTGTGTGCTCAGCTACAATACTCGGTTCCTGGGTCCAGACTGGAGGAATCTATATCTCGACGGAGGCACTGAAAGCTGGGTGCTTGACAATTCCGTCATATTTGGTTGGCAGCGATGGGATCTGCTTCCTCCCTATGAGCAGTCCAAATTACCAATGGAACCCAGTGTTGAGTGATATTGAAGAAGTGTTCCAGGAGCCAGTCGCCATGGAAGCGGAGTTCCAGTGGCGAATGCAAAAGATGTTCGACCAATACGGAGGGCCTGGTTCTGCCCAGGATGTACTGGAATTGAGAGATGCAATCCACTGGGATCTCTGGATGGAGGCTCTTCAAGTGGAGCAAGACTATTATGGAAAGGTCCTCCCTATGTCCATGGAGTAGTACTGGCTGCAGATGGACCTGTGTATACCATTTCTAGGAGAACATCCTCAGGAGGAATGGGTGACTCCAGATGTAAATCCTGCTGGACGATGGTTACCAGGCTCTGCAATGGTATGCTACCCAAGTGGGTCCATGGCAGGAGATTGAAATTTGAGACGCTTAAGGAGGATCTCGGTAGTGCAGAGTGAAGATGGAAGGACATCCAAGATCTTAGGGAGTTGGAACTTACCAGTGAGCTTGGATTGAGAAGTGATTTGGACTTTATAGTTACACAAGAGTGGGAGCTGGAACAAGCATATAAAAGACTGTTTGACAAAGCTCAACAGTATGCCCCAGCACCCATGAATGTTATAGATTATGAGTCACCTGCCGAAGTGCTGGCACTGGGCCCAGGTGCCGCCACCCAGGGCCCTGGATTTTCAGAAATTCCAGACAATGGGGATTTAATATAATTTTTTACTGAGTAGAAACAACCCAGTAAGCCTCCAGCAGAAGAGCTGGCATCAGGGCAGAACATTGTGGAGATATGCCCAGCACCAACAGAAGCTTCAGCCTTCCTGAGAAATGAGGCAGCTGACCTTTCTCCCACACCACCAACAGGGACATGTGATTTCATGCCAACAGCATCTGTGGAGTTACAACAAATTTCTCTAGCTGAAGCACAGGCTGTGGAACAGAGTGCTGCCCATCTCTGTCCACTCTGTCTGCAAATCCAGATGAAGTGCTGGCAACAGGATAGAGGGTCCAAGACCTCTGCCTTACACAGGCAGAAGTTCAGGGGGGCCAGGGTGAAAAGGTGGCACTTCTTCCCCAGCAGCAGACCATAATCTAGGAGAAGAAGGGAGAGAGGGTGGTCGTCCTCTCTTCCCAATGGCAGTGTAGGACTCAGGAGCAAAGAAAGCTGTCCTTGCTTCACAGCGGTAGTCCGGTAGTCCGGGAGATGGAGAAACTGGCTCATCTCCCCAGCGGCAGTTCAATGACCTGGGGGAGGAGGTCATCTTGCTCCCTCCCCAGCAGCAGTCTGATAGGTAGGGAGGGGAGGAAACGGTTCTCACTCCCCAATGGCAGTTCGAGATGAAAGGAAGAGAGGAAGCCTTTTCCCCTCCCCAGTGGCAGATCCACAGTCTGGTAGTAGAGGAAACTGGCATCCCTCCCCAACAGTTAGCTGGAGCGGATGACGTGGGGTCCCCAGAAACAGCACTGGCATTAGGGCAGAGTGCCACCAACCTCTGCCCAGCACCAGCAACAACTCTGGAGTTCCAGGGAACCGGGGCAGGTGGCCCCTCTCCCCAGCAGCTGACAGAACCCCAGAACAATAAAAGACCAAAGAGCTGAAACGCTGGCAGACGGACAGAGAGTTCATGACCTCTGTCCCACACCTACAGATGACAACTATTCCCTGCGGCCAAAAGATCATGTGGGCAGACTATGTGGGTTTACGCTGTCCGATTAACACATGTCAAGGCCAGGTGGAGGTCTGGGACCTGGTTAGCCTACTTTGGATGGGGGAGAAATATGACAGACCCAACCAGGACAGTAGTTTTTGGAGGGGACTGCAGGGTAGCCTCTTGCCTACTGACTATGAGCCCTGACTTTTCAGTGGGCTTTATTCTTGGCAGGTATGAGTAAATAAAAACTGAGCTATATACTGTATAAATGGCAACATATACATTAACAGCAAGTTTACTTTTTAAGGTATAAGCCCACATACATTATAACTTGGTTTTGAATGAAAGCCAGAAGATTGTACCATTCACCTACCCCTAAAACATCAATGGGCTAAAAGAATCAGTCATTCAAAAATATGGTGGCAGCCCCCTGCTTTCAATTCATTTAAAGTGATATTAAACCCAAAAGCACGCATTTATTATATTGCAGCTATCATTTCTTAGAAGTGATAGCTGCATTTATTTGTTTTTCAAAAGAACAAGCTCTCCAACAGAATGTATCAGTTACAAAGATGAGACAAACTGTTTAACACTAGCAGTGGTGCATGGTTGGCTTCTATTTAACTATGTAAAACCTTTATCCTAAAAGAAAAAAAAAGTTTGATGTAACTGCCTATAAAGTATTAGCCAGACTTTAGAATTCGTCCCCCGACGCTAAATCTGCTAGTACATCTAACACTCCCTTCCCCCCCAGACTGACTATGCTGCTGCCTAAAGGTGACCGCTGTGCTCATTCATTCAGAGTGGAGGCACTCAAAAGCAGGAGGTTTGTTACCGGCCAGATATCACTAAGTGAAAACAGAGGAAAAAAAGCTTTAAAAAGAAAACTAATGCAGCCATCATATCTTTTAATTGGTAAGTTGCAATATTCTGTATTAAATTTTTGGTTTTGGGTTTAATACTTTTTATATGTTTTTGCGTGTTATGAGTGTTTGCTATTGTATTCATTATTTGCTGTTCCATAGGAAAGAACCACATTTGTCACTTCAAGTCAGTCGTAGTCATGGACAGAGGAAGGGTTTTTTTTTTTACAGAGGATTTCCCATCTGGTATAACTAAAATGTGGTAGATTTACACAGTACACAGGTATTGTAGCCATTACATAGGTAGCCAGTGCACAGGGAGCCAATACACAGGTAGCCAGTATACAGGTATTGCAGCCAGTACACAGGTAATCAGTACACAGGGAGCCAGTACACAGGTATTGCAGCCAGTACACAGGTGGCCAGTACACAGGTATTGTAGACAGTACACAGCTAGCCAGTACACAGGAATTATAGCCAGTACACAGGGAGCCGATACACAGGTATTGTAGGCAGTACACAGGGAGCCAGTACACAGGTATTTCAGCCAGTACACAGGTAGCTAGTACACAGGTATTGTAGCCAGTACACAGGGGGCCAGTGCACAGGTATTGTAGCCATTACACAGCTAGCCAGTACACAGGTATTGCAGGCAACATGAAAAATGTCATGTGACCGAGGGACACATGACGGATGTTATGGACACATGACCGATTTTATGGGCACATGATCGATGGACACATGACGGACGTTATGGACACATGACCGATCGACACATTACCGATGTTATGGACACG
>BLSH010342061.1:224491-252687 GCA_018402905.1 Glandirana rugosa | reverse complement strand
AAGCCGACCTCACGATTATACTCCGAGTTGGTCCTTGCCTCGTTGCCACCTCTGGAGCGGTTGCGAGAGAGATGGCGGCGGGATGCTCCTGATCTGGACAATGATGACTGGGACGATATTTGGGACTTCCCATTCAGGTCCCTGATCTCCATCAGGGACCGAATGGTGCAGTTCAAAATCGTGCATAGGGCCTATTACACCCCTCATAGAATACATAAGATGCACCCGGAACAACCGGCCGGATGTTGGTGGTGTAGTGAGGAAGTCAGCGACTTTATACACGTTTTTTGGGGGTGCCCCAGTATTCAGAGGTATTGGAGGGATGTGGTGGCCCTGGTTAATACAGTGGCGGCCACGTCCATCACTCCATCCATTGAGTGCTGCCTGCTGGGGCTGGTTGAATCTCTGGTACCGACTGTTGCAAAGAGAACACTGTTAGGAACACTCATTTTTTATGCTCGTAAGACGATTGCTATGCAGTGGAAAAAGTCTTCTCCTCCCTCACAGGTTCAGTGGAGAGCATTAGTAAATAGCTGTCTCCCGCTCTATAAAGATACATATGCATCAAGGGGATGTCCAAAAAAATTTGATAAGGTCTGGCAGACCTGGCTGGGAGAACCCTCCACGTCTTAACGGTGAGGGATTGGGATGAGGCGGGAAGGTGGAGGCGAAGATATTGTGACACAGTGATGGAACAGAAGTCAATGTATTCTATGATACTGAAATGTCTAAGCACTAACTGTAATATTGCCTAATGCAGCTATTTGTTTGCTTCACGTAGTGGCAGCAGCCGCTGTTGTTTATGTCTTGAAAACTCAATAAAAAAAGATTTAAAAAAAAAAAAAATGTAAAGTAGTGAGTGTACAGCTTGTATAACATTGTAAATTTGCTGTCCCCTCAAAATAACTCAACACACAGACATTAATGTCTAAAACGCTGGCAACAAAAGTGAGTACACCCCTAAGTGAAAATGTCCAAATTGGGCCCAATTAGCCATTTTCCCTCCCAGTGTCATATGACTCATTAGTGTTACAACCTCTCAGGTGTGAATGGGGAGCAGGTGTGTTAAATTTGGTGTCATCGCTCTCACTCTCTCATGCTGGTCGCTGAAAGTTCAACATAGTACCTCAAGGCAAAGAGCTCTCTGAGGATCTGAAAAAAAGAATTGATGCTCTACATAAAGATGGCCTAGGCTATAAGAAGATTGCTTAGACCCTGAAACTGAGCTGCAGCATGGTGGCCAAGACCATAGAGCGGTTTAACAGGACAGGTTCCACTCAGAATAGGCCTCGTCATGGTCAACCAAAGGAGTTGAGTGCATATGCCCAGCGTCATATCCAGAGGCTGTCTTTGGGAAATAGACGTATGAGTGCTGTCAACATTGCTGCAGAGGTTGAAGGGGTGGGGGGTCAGCTTGTCAGTGCTCAGAGCATACATCGCACACTGCATGAAATTGGTCTGCATGGGTATCTTCCCAAAAGGAAGCCTCTTCTAAAGATGATGTACAAGAAAGCCCTCAAACAGTTTGCTGAATACAAGCAGACTTAGGATGGATTAATGGAATCATGTCCTGTGGTCTGATGAGACCAAGATAAACATATTTGGTTCATATAGTGTCAAGCGTGTGTGGCGGCAACCAGGCGAGGAGTAGGGATGGGCCCGTGGTTTGAGTCAAATGTAAGTTCAGCCCAAACATCGGGCATTCGCCCGTTTGTCGAATTTAGAACATTATAGGGCATTTGCAGTGATTTTGCTGACGCGGAGTGCCCCATAATGTATTGCGCGCAAATAGCACGCACAGCTCCTCTCCGTTGGGAGGGCTCTGGCCATCTGCATGCTTTTTGCTCTGACAGTCTATTTATATGGCAGGGCGGGGCCACCTGGCGATGTAAGCGAGCGACCCCGCCCCTTCTGACATCATGCTTGTTAGAGGGGCGGGTAATGCGCGTACATCACCGAGTGGCCCCGCCTGCCATATAAATAAACTGTCAAAACAAAGCGAGCTCAGTCGGCGGAAGCCCTCCCATGCAGCTCCCCTGCCCGCAGATCCCCACAACCACAGCCCAGGGTTGTGAGGAAGAGGCTTTTGTCTCCAGAGCTCCCCCTGCCCCAAAGCACCAATACTCTCCATGTTGAGGGCACATAGCCTGGTACGGTTCAGGAGGGGGGGGGTGCTTGCTCGTCCCCCCCTATCCTGGCCGGCCAGGTTGCATTCTCGGATAAGGGCCTGGTTTGGATGCTAAGGGGACCCCACATCAATTTTTTTTAAAATCCTGGCATGGAGTTCCCCTTAAAATCCATACCAGACCTGAAGGGCCTGGTTTGGACTGGGGGGGACACTACGCAAATTTTTTCAGTGATTTTTCTGTATATTGCCGGAAACCGGCAATACATTACAGCCGCGATAATAAATGACAATTTTTCCTTCACAAATGTCATCTTGCTCTGGCACTGTTCTAAACATCACAGAGATGCGCCCTTTTACAGGCAGACTAAGGGACCCCACAGGCATGATATTTAAAAGAATATTTCATTTTTATTGCTTCACTTTAAGCATTATTAAAATCACTGCTCTTGAAAAACGATTGAAATGATCAAACAAAAAAAAAACACTTTTTTTTGCATTGATACATGTCCCCTAGGACAGGACCTAGGTCCCCATACACTTTTTAGGGTAATAACTTGCATATAATCCTTTAAAATTAGCACTTTTGATTTTTCATGTTCGGGTCCCATAGACTTTAACGGTGTTCGGCCCATCCCTAGTGAGGAGTACAAAGACAAATGTGCCTTGCCTACAATCATGCATGGTTTTGGGAGTGTCATGATCTGGGGCTGCATGAGTGCTGCCAGCACTGGGGAGCTATAGTTCATTCAGGGAACCATGAAGGCGACCATGCACTGTGACATACTGAAGCAGAGCATGATCCCTTCCCTTTGGAGACTGGACCGCAGGGCAGTATTCCAACATGATAACGACTCCAAACACACCTCAAAGAAGACCACTGCCTTGCTAAAGAAGCTGAGGGTAAAGGTGATGGACTGGCCAAGCATGTCTCCAGACCTAAACCCTATTGAGCATCTGTGGGGCATCCTCAAATGGAAGGTGGAGCAGTGCAAGGTCTCTAACATCCACCCGCTCCATGATGTCGTCATGGAAGAGTGGAAGTGGACTCCAGTGGCAACCTGTAAAGTTCTGGTGAACTCCATGCCCAAGAGGGTTAAGGCTGTGCTGGAAAATAATGGTGGCCACACAAAATACTGACGCTTTAGGCCGAATTCGGACATTTTCATTTAGCGGTGTACTGACTTTTGTTTCCAGCGGTTTAGATATTAATGGCTGTGTGTTGAGTTATTTTGAGGGGACAATTAATTTACACTGTTATACAAGCTGTACACTCACTACTTTACATTGTAGCAAAGTATCATTTCTTCATTGTTGTCACATGAAAAGATATAATAAAATATTTATAAAAATGTGAGGAGTGTACTCCCTTTTGTGAGGTACTGTATATGTGCTAGCATTTTTTGGAGGTTTTAGAAAATGTGCAGGGAGGAAGTCCCATAGGGTAAGTTTTAAGAGTGAAGGGGATCCAGGATCCAAAAAGAGCATGAATGAGAGTTGAATGAGAGTTAGAATAGCTCGCTACAAGGGTATGTAACTCCAATATATGTGCTGTAATGTACTTAATTCCTTCCTACACCACCAACACCAATTATCTGCAGAGGGATATATTGATTTGAACAGCTCTGGGGTTTGGTATGAATGGAATCAGATTTTATACTGATTTTCCTTATCCACTAGCAATCCCCCCCACAATGTACTGCGGGCGAGTGGGGGCTGTAAGCAAAGCAATGTACCTGTACGTCACTGCCTACTTCCAAGTTTAGGGTCTGCACATGTGCGCCTCACACCCCACTCCTACTGTGATTGTACAGGGCGGGAGCTTGTCAGAAATTCAGATGTGTGCAATAACAGCTCAGAGCACTGTGCTGGCAAACAATACAGAGTTCAGCACCAAGGGAGCAATCTGTCAGTTACTCATCACTGCACTATATCCTAGTAGCTTGCAGGGGTTTAAAACATCTTGGAATTCAAATAGGATCAATCACGTCCAAAACATGTTGACAAAGGGAACACCGCCTCAGAAAAGCAGAAGGACCTATAATGAAAGGATTTAACTTAGGGCTCTAGTATCCAGTTTTAATTTTTACTTAGACAGGATAGACTAAAGGTGGGATTAATTGGAGTAACAATTGTAATGGCACCAGGGAATGGTGCCCTGGAGCTGAACTAAGTGAAAATGGATAATTAAATGAACAGTATCTGTGATTAAGATAGAAAGGGGAGCTATTAGCAAACCTTAGTAAAGCAGAAAAAAGTCTGTAGGATGGGAAATGCACAGTTAACAAAAGCAAATCAAATGGTAGAGTCAATAGGTTATTCAGAAATCACAAGAACCAGGTATCCAAACGTGAGATGGGCTCATATGAAGACATCCTGTTATCTTTGGTATGAGCAAGGGGAGGATACTGTTGAAGAGTGCAGTTTTGGATCTTTTTTGCTGGCAACAGTAGCCCATGGATCTGAGTGAGGAGGAGGAGTTGGTAAGGGTTCCCATCCAGGGAGAGGCAGTTCCCAGATATCCAAGTCTCTGCAATAGGAAGAAAAGTCTTCCAGTTATATCAGCATGGGTGGATCTGCCATCTTTTCTAACAGTAAGTCTCAAGGAGAAACCCCAGAGGTGTTGTATATTGTTGTCCCGAAGTGTTATTAGAAGAAGTCTACGTCGTTGAAGGGTTATCCAGGAAAGATTTGAACACAGCTATAGATGTGCCCCATTCAACTCAATGGAGTGCATGTTGCATGCATAATTTCTTCCTTGAGAGCTAAGTTATGGACCCTACAGATCACATATTGGGGTCTTGACAATGAGGCTCACAGAGGAAGGGCACAATGGACACAATCCAATTTGACCTCTTGGTTAGAGTTGAGCGAACCCGAACTGTAAAGTTCGGGTTCGTACCAAACTTTGGGTGTCCGTGACCCGGACCCGAACCCGGACATGTAAAAAAAAGTTTGGGTTCGAGTTCTGGGTTTGGGTATTTGATCACGCATGTTGAATAGCTGCAGGGCAGCCAATCAACAAGCGTGATTTTCCCTAGAAGCCATCACAGCCATGCCTACTAATGGCATGGCTGTGATGGCCAGTGCATCAATGTGACCCAGCCTCTATATGAGGCTGGAGTCACAGTGCTGCATGTCACATGCTCTCTGGGTAGTGTAGGGAGAGGATGCTGCCTGTGCTGTGAGGGACAGATTGCAGATAGAAAGATAGGTAGATATTACTACTACTACTGCTTTTAGGGACAGATTGCAGATAGATAGATAGGTAGAGATTACTACTAATACTGCTTTGAGGGACAGATTGCAGATCTCATCCTGCATTACAGAAAGATCTGACTGGACTAGGTAGAGTCTACTGCTTAGAGGGACAGATTATTGCTCTAAAATCATCTCCTAGTTCTACAGGGTCAGGTTCCTGTTGTTGCTGTAAGGGACAGATTATTGTTCTAAAATCATTTTGCAGCCCTCTAGCACTTTCCAGGACTCTTTTACAGTCATTTTTGTGCCGAAAAGTTCGGGTCCCCATTGAATTCAATGGGGTTTGGGATAAAGTTCGGGTCAAGTTCGGCACCGGACCCGGACTTTTTTTTGAAGTTCGGCCGAACCCACCGAACCCGAACATCCACGGGTTTGATCAACTCTACTCTTGGTGGATCAAAGTGTCATCAGGTGAGAAACTTCTAACCCTGATATTATTACGCCTACCTTTGTTGTTGAGGACTTTGAGATGGTGTTGAAAGTCCCGAAGCATGGAGGCCTGAATAGTAAGGCATTTATAGATCTAGGAAACTTTTTGTCTAGTGTCAGGGAGATTCTTCCTCTTCCAGAGGGGAAACTTTGGTAGAGAGGTGTCGGAGATCAGATCTGAGCTTACTGATCTTGGATCTGCATGCATCCCAAACCTCCTGGACTAGTAAGCAAAAATCTTGTTTTATTGGCATGCAACAAACATAGTCCCTCCATGAAATGCAGGGATCTGGGTCAATATTAGGATCAACATTAGAGTCCATATTTCCATGGCCCACACTAAATGACTGGACTGCAGAAGTATTGCGATGACCCTGGGAAGGGAGTTGAGATGCAGAAGCTTGAAGTCTGGTGCATATGGCTGCAGGATCTGCTGGAAGAGGATGGGCTCCATGTAGTTTAGAGGCGAGTGGATCATTGGAGGTGCCATGGTGGTTTTTGGATTTCCCCTGTATTGGTGCAGCCAAGGGGGACCAGCGTCTCACATTGCAAAAGCGCTAGGGGAGATATTCCGGAGGGTCCCAGTCAACAGCAGATGATTCCCACTGGGAAGAAGACCGGGCTGCATGAGTAGTGGTTACTTCTTGGTGCTCAGTGAGGCATGGGGGAATGGCTGGGATAGGCTGTCAGCCACCTGAGCTCCTGAAGAAGAAGGGGAAGCTGAAGAGATGGAACAGCCTAGGAGAGCGGATGGATGTGGGGGATTCAACCCATTATTGGAGCAGCGCTCCAGAGAATGCTCACCAGAGGACTCTGCAGTGGAAGTCTTTGCAGCCACGGACAAAGTCGCTGCCATCTTGGATGCATGCAGTCCCTCTGCTCTTTTTCGTGGCTGAAATGCTCTGTGATAAGTGGTGGGGTACAGAGGAAGAACAGGATGTGTGGATTGGAGGCTTAGAGTCCTTGGTTTTCTTTAATTTGCCCATATCCATGTGCTTGTAGTATTGCAGCAGGCTTTAGAAAGCAGGCCAGGAGAAGTGACTTAGACCCACATGTCTGGACTCGAGGCCAATCTAACCATGCCCCCAAATGTTTACTCAATTTTGTGGCTAGTGTTTTGTGTCTCCTACACAGAGGCCTACCTGCCGCAGGCATTTCCTTTTTATCTTGTCCCATTGGTATGATTGTGACAGCAGGTTGCACATTCTGTGGGCTAGCCCCTTCTATTTACATTGCAATGACCCGTGACATGACTATGATTTGACAGATTTTTTCTTTGCTCTCTCTATTATTTTTTTTTCTTACATCTCCCCTACTTTCATCTCTCCCTCCCTCTCCCATCTGCTGTTCCTTCTCACTGTCCTCTGATGGACTCTTTGAGAATAATGAACTCCAGGGTCCATGTATTATTCTTATTATTCCCCATTACTAGATCCTTATTGCGGAATTGATTACCGTTATATAGATCGTCACCATCTAGAACTACGTCTACACGAATCACTACTTTATTGGATCATGCCCCAATTACTGACCCTCCTCAATCAGCTGAGCTTCATATACTGACCCTCCCCAATCAGACAAACCACTGGAAGCTAAATGATTCCCTTCTTTCTAATTATGTCAATGCAGCTTTAATGGGCTAAGAAACAAAACAGTTCTTTTCTGAAAATGCTGCTTTTGAGACCTCTCCAAGTGTACTGTGGGAAGCCCTTAAGCCACAAGGCCCTCCCTATCCCTGCAATATAGGAAATATCCCTGATTGGTTGCCAGTCAATCATGAGAGCTGTCTCTGAAACCAAGTCTCTGAAATTCCCACAAAATCTAAATCCTCTTCGTACATTAGCAGCTCCAGTTCTCCCATCTTGTTAGCCAAACTTCTAGCATTGGTGTACAAGCCTCATAATTTTGTTGATGGAACATCAGAGGGGAGAGGGAGGGAGAGATGAAAGTAGAGGAGAGGTAAGGAAAAAAAATAATAGAGAGAGCAAAGATAAAATACAGTTTCTTAGTTAGTTGTTATGAGGCTGCAATTTAGATTTGCCAACTTGGGTTTACTGTTGCAGTAGTTACAGGCTCAATAGGGGTGACCAATGAAATTTTGGTCTGATTGGAAACTGCAACAGTGAGTGACCTTTGGTATAGGCAGCAGTAATATGTATATACCAGTGCCCTGCTACGTTTGCTGGGCAGTAACAAAGTAGCTAGGTAAGGGAAAGGAACGTGACTTAGCTCAGGTAAAGGTTCCTGTTTGAGGAGGGAAATATTAGGGACACTGCAGTCTGCTCTGTCATCCTCCGGTCTTCAGTGCTGTGACATAGGACTTGCTCTACTCCTCTAAGTGCCACTTGCAACGCAGCCCTGCCTAACTGCCACTCACTACACAGATGTAAACCATAATGTAAATCATACCAAAGAGACAACCATGCTGCTGGAACATTTCTATCATACTGCTAATATTGCTGAGAACTTCTGCACATGTGTTGCTAGTGTCATTGTATCGTTGATTCCATACTGTCTGAAAACTGTTATGCTAAGTACTGTGCCACAGTTACTGTAGACACCTTACTAGTGTTGTGCTGTGCTTGTGATTGTTGCTCCATGTGTTATCTGTAAGAATGTGCCATTCTTCCAACTTTACCAACCACCTGGCCCTGCCCACATGATGTTGCCATATGACATCCCCCCATGTTTTTTTCCCTATTGCAATCCTTAATCTCTGAATACGTTTGGAACTGATCCAATCCAAGAATCTCCTAAACTGTCCTTATTAAATCTAAAAGAAGTGGTGGCTTAGCGTTACAGGATTTACTGTAACATGTTCAAAAAAATAGAAAACAGCCTTTGGGATACAGAATAAAAATAAACAATTAATATCAATAAACTGTTAAAATTGTCATACAAATATATATTTGAAATAAAAGCTTTATTATTTTTTGGCAATAACATGCTGTAGGTGTATTTCTGCCAGTCAGAGTCTGTATCACACCCCTCCAGCCTGTGTCTAAGAATAACAAGGAGATGAAGCCACCATCAATCAAGATGCACCGCATCCCCAATTGTGTTTAGCTGGTTAGTGGGCATGGCGGGGGAGGAAGGAAGTGGGCTGTCATTTACCACTGTGTATATGACCCACATGTGACACTGCAGTCACGTGGGCTGCTCAGATGTGATAGGGAGTAAAAGCTCAGGGTAGAAAATACACAGAAGAGCATGTGCACTAGCTGCCAACACTGCTCTGTAAAATATCCAACTGCAGTGTGGACATGGAGAAATAGGGGAGATAGAGAACAACGGGATCAACCAGGTTTTTTGCAGAACACAGAAAACAAACCTCATAGTGATTGAATGAGTATGAACAGCACAAGATACAACAATTATTGATAGTTTTTAATGATGTGGGTTTAATGACACTTTAATAGAATTGCTGATTGGAAATACTCTTATCATAGAATATTATGGGTTAAGTGCAATTAGTTTTAGTCCGAATACAAATTCGGACAAATTTTTGGTTATTCTGAGATTCAGATTAGAGTTGAGCAGACACCTGGATGTTCGGGTTCAGCGGGTTCGGCCAAACTTCCTGAAAAAGTTTGGGTTCGGTACCGAACTTGACCCGAACTTTACCCCTGACCCCGAACCTCATTGAAGTCAATGGGGACCCAAACTTTTCGGCACAAAAATAGTTGTAAAAAAGTCCTGGCAAGTGCTAGAGGGCTGCAAAAGGAAGTAAAATGGGGGTAAGAGTAGGACAAGTGCCCCACAAAAAAATGGGGATAGGGAAAGTAACTTAAAATCAAATAAAAAAAATAAAAATGGGAGGGGGGGGGTGGATGTGATTTTAGAACAATAATCTGTCCCTTACAGCAGAAGCAGGAATCTGACCCTATAGGAGTAGGCGATGATTTTAGAATAATAATCTGTCCCTTTCAGCAACAGCAGGAACCTGACCCTATAGGAGTAGGCGATGATTTTAGAACAATAATCTGTCCCTCAAAGCAGTAGACTCTACCTAGTCCAGAATCAGTTCATTCTGTAATGCAGGATGAGATCTGCAATCTGTCCCTCAAAGCAGTAGACTCTACCTAGTCCATTATCAGATCGTTCTGTAATGCAGGATGAGATCTGCAATCTGTCCCTCAAAGCAGTAGTAGTAATCTCTACCTAGTCCAGAATCAGATCATTCTGTAATGCAGGATGAGATGTTATTAATATCTGCAATCTGTCCCTCACAGTGCCGGTAGCATCCTCTCCCTAGACTAGCCTGAGAGCATGTGACATGCAGCACTACGTGACTCCAGCTTATACTCCAGCTGGGTCACATGATGCACTGGCCAATCACAGCCATGCCATTAGTAGGCATGGCTGTGATGGCTTCTAAGGGCAAACCAGTGAAACGCTTGTTGATTGGCTGCCCTGAAGCAATTCAACATGCGTGTTCAGATACCCGAACCCAGAACCCGAACTTTTTTTCAAATGTCCGGGTTCGGGTCCGGGTCACGGACACCCCAAAGTTCGGTACAGACCCGAACTTTACAACTCTAATTCAGATGTATTCAAATCTCTGAATTAAATAGTAAGGAATAGTAATGAATTTAATTTAAATCTGTTAAAAATTGTTGTTTATTTGTTTTCTAATGAACTCCAACTTTTCAGAACGATTAGAATTCGGATCAGTCGAAAAACAATTGACCGATTTTAATTCTGTGCGAAGAATATCTGGTTGTTAAGCAGCGAGCCAGGAAGCCAGCCAGCCATATAATTAAAGTACAACTAAAGGGAGCATACACATTTTAGTAAATCCTCATATAAATACCTGAAAGTTACACATGGTAATAAACATAATAACTGAAATGATTATGTTCCTACCATATAGCTGCAGTTGTGGTCTCTAATCCCTCTATTCATTCCTGCTTTGCTGTATAATACCAGTGATGATGGCAGGAGTTTAGCAGAGCTTGCATGTCATTTCCTTTCAGTGAGCTAGCTTCTGCATCTCCCACAGGGAACTACAATTCCCAGAGTCCACCTGCCTTCTACCATGCTCAGTCTATTTACATAACACACACCCATCTGTCAATTAATAGTTGGGCGTGTGCTATATAAAACAGCACAAGTCAGTACAGGTTACTTTGCACACAAATTTTTCTATTAATCTATTAATGTGCTTCTCTCTGTCTGTTCTGATCTGGTAATTGGTAAACTGACAGAAGAAAAGCCAAGCTGGGAGCAGCCTGAGTCTGTATAGACACAGAGCAGTGGGCGGGCAAAAGAGGGATATAGGCGGGAGTGGGCAGGGATTCACCAGCCAATGGTGGGTGGAGCCTCATTTTGAATGAAATGGCAGAGCTTTCCAATGACTGGAAGAGCACCATACTAGATGATGTCAGGGGGGCTCCTTGTAATCTCTTCAGAGAGGCAGTACACAAAAGGGGATAACAGGCAATTAGATATACAGGAAGCAACGTTGTCTCCTCAGTAAAGGAAGTGCACATGAGAGCTTTCAGCTGCAGGGGACAAGGTAGATATCTCAAAATCCTTACTGTTTTTTGCAAAGCAACCAGTGAGATGTTTAACAGACTGTATAGTTACATAACATATTGAGTTTTTTTATTTTTACCATAGTTCTTCTTTAACAACTGCTGACTTATCATCTGCCAGCTGACTTCTCCAGTGACAGGTGAATATAAAGAAAAGAATGCCAGCTTTGCCCGGTAATAGCAAAATATTAAAAAAAAGTTGTGGGGCCCCCCTCCCAGTCCATACCTGGCCCTTCGGGTCTGATATGGGTTTTAAGGGGTTTTAAGGGGAACCCCACTCCAAAAGTGGTCCCCCCAAAATGCATAACAGATCCTTATCCAAGTATGCAGCCCGGCAGGTCAGGAAAGGATGGGAATGAGTGACTGCCCTTCCTGAACCATACAGGCTACACGCCCACAACATGGGGGGGGGTGGGTGCTTTGGGGCGGGAGGCTCTTTCCTCCCTGCCCCAAAGCACTTTGTGTCCATGTTGATGGGGACAAGGGCCCCATCCCCACAATCGTAGCCAGTGGTTGTGCGGGTCTGTGGGCAGAAGGCTTATCGGAATCTGGAAGCCCCCTTTATCAAGAGGGCCCCTAGATCCCAGCCCCCATTCACCAAACAAGTGTCAAAAAGTAATAAAAACACAGACACAGTTTTTTGACATATATTTTATTAAAGGATATAAATCCATCCTCAATCATGCTGCCCACTGCATCCAAAAAAAAAATGATGCAAAGGCTTGCCGCCTACTGCAGGCTCCTCAGTTTGACAGTTCTTATATAGTTAAGGGGCGGAGCCACCTGGCTACATCACCTGGTGGCATTGCCCCTTCTGACGCCACAAGCCCAGCATGCACCGGTCCATGATGTCAGAAGGGGGTGATGCCACTAGATGATGTAGCCAGGTGGTCCCGCCCCTTACCTATATGAGAAATGTCAAAGGGCTTAGCCTGCAGTAGGCAGCCAGCCTTCATGTCGGCAACAGTGTCTTTTTTTCCCTTTTTCGGGTGCGGCAGTGTTCAGAGGACACTTTTTTTATTTTTTAATACAAGAATTGTCAAAATCTGTCTCTGTGTTTTTATTACTTTTTGAAACTTTTTGGTGAATGGGTAGGGGTTCTATGTACCCGATACTTATTCACATGGGGGGCCAGGATCTGGGGGTCCCCTTGTTAAACATGGTTGTGAAGATAAGGCTCTTGTCCCCATCAGCATGAGGAGAAGGTGCTTTGGGGTGGGGTGCAGAGGGCATGTGGCCTGGTATGGTTCAGGAGGGGGGGGGGGCGTTTGCTCGCTCCCCCTTTTCCTGACCTGCCAGGCTGCATGCTCGAATAAGGGTCTGTTATGGATTTTGGGAGGACTCCATTTTTTTTTGCCTTTTTTTTAACATTTTTCTTTTGCCAGACAATGTAGGCATTCTTTTCTTTACATTCATCTGTCAGTGCGGAAGCCAGCTGACAGATGATGAGTCATCATTTTTAGGGACGCGGGCTGCTTAACAACCAGCTATTCTTCACACAGAATTCTAATTGGCCGATCATTTTTGACCAATCTGAATTCTAATCATTCTGAAAAGTTGTAAATGGTTAGAAAATGAATAAACAAGACAAACGAAAACAAAATGAAATGAATTCCGAAACCAAACTAAATGAACTCCATAACGAAATTAAATTAGTATCATAGGGGCGTGGCTTGAAGGCTCAAGCGGATGGCCGCATAGATCCACAGCTCCACAGATAACCCAGCCTAAGCAACATTAAAGCTGCTCCAGAAAGGGTATTACCACTTCATATCCGGGCCATTTCTTGCACTCCTCTCCCACATGAAAAAAATCATCATTATTTTGCTAGAAAATTACTCAGAACCCCCAAACATTAGATTTTTTTAGCAGAGACTCTAGGGAATAAAATGGCAATCATTACTTTTAATATCACACGATATTTGCGCAGGAATTTTTCAAACACTTTTTTTTTGAAAAGAAACAGTTTAGTGAATTAAAAAAATACAAAACAGTAAAGTTAGCCCAATTTTTTTGTATGTTGTAAAAGAGGATGTTATGCCGAGTAAATTGATACCCAACATGTCACGCTTTAAAATTGCGATCACTTGTGGAATTGCGCCAAACTTTGGTACTTAAAATCTCCATAGGCGACGCTTTAAAATTTTTTACAGGTTACATTTTTAAAGTTACAGAGAAGGTCTAGTGCTAGAATTGTTGCTCCCGCTCTAATGCACGCAGTGATACCTCACATGTGTGGTTTGAACACCGGTTACATATGCGGGCGGAGCTTACATATGCGTTCACTTCTGCGCGTGAGCACGCAGGGACGGGGGGACTTTAATTTTTTTTTATTATTTATATTACTTTTATTTTTTACTTTTACACTGTCTCTTTAATTTTTTTGATCCCTTTTATTCGTATTATAAGGAATGTAAACATCCCTTGTAATAGGAATGGTGCATGACAGGTCCTCTTTATGAAAAGATATGGGGTCAATATGACCTCACATCTCTCCTGCAGGCTGGAAAAAGGCCAAGATCAGAAAAAAAATTCCGATCCCGGCCTTTCCAGCTGTGACCACGGCTGTGTTTACTAAAGCCGGCCCGGACGTGATGTCATAACGTCGCACCGGGCCTCCAAGGGTCATAGAGATGACTGGTGACCGGATGGTCATCAGTCATCTTCCTGACAATCATCCGGTGGTGATGGATCTCTTCTCCCTACCGCCGATCGTACGGGTGGCCTGGGAGAAGCACCGAATGGCGGCGGAAGGGGGGATGTCCCCTCCCACTGCCTATAAGAACGATCAAGCAGGTGAACTGCCGCTTTGATCATTCTTATGGTGTAGGGAATCACCGGCCGGAAAGAATGATATCTGAATGGTGCCTGTAGCTGCTGGCACCGTTCAGATATCACCTTTTAAAGTCCAGGACATCCAAGGATGTCCTACCGGTGGGAAGACGTTAACTACCCATCGAGTAGCCCAGACACCCTAGCAGCTTGGGAGTGCCATGTCCGAACAGAGGAAGGACAGCAAGTCCCCAAAAATCTCACTGCCTTCTTCACCTTGTCAGACCTGGTGAGCGGCCAAGATGGCACCAGTGTCCCAGAATCGATCCAGCAATCAGAATTAGTACAATATCTGCAGTCCCTTATGCGCACCTTGCTACCTGATCTAATAAACCGGGACATGGAAATCGACAGGGCACACAGGCTCTGCAAGCTTCTGCACCTCCCTGCTTCACACCCAGGGATGTGCTGGCCCACATCCACTTTTTCACAGTTAAAGAGAGGGTCATGCACGCAGCAAAACGCACGACAAGACTACCCGATCCTTTCACTGCAGATGCTCTTTATGCTGATTTAGCCATGGCGACCATGGAAAATCGCAGACAGCTGGCGACTATAACCAAAGCTCTTCAAAATCCTAAAATTCCCTATAAATGGGGTTTCCCCACCAAACTGTTTATTACACACCAAAACACACCAAAACAAAACTCATGCAGTGAGGACGCTCCCTGCAGGACTTCACACACATGGAAAGGGGCATATCAAAATGTTTGAAGTATACCCTTCTTGGCACTCACTCCACCAAAAGGCTGGAAACCTGCAGTACTATTATCCAGTACCTGCCTGCCTTATAAGTGGTCCCTGACCCACCTAATAGAAAGTGGACCGCTTCGCCCCGTTAGTTTGCAGTTGTTTCTGCACATTAATCCTGTGTTTCTTTTGTTCCAGAGCTCTCCCTTTTTATAAAAAAAGACACTCCACCCAAATCCCATAACAGTTAACCTCCAACCACCTCCACAACAAGTTGCTCCCTGATCTCTTCTGCAGTGGACAAGTGACAACCCACAGAGCCCACCTTACATAGAGATGGGCTGACAAACTGCATTCCTACACCTGTCACCCACCACCCTTACCTGTGGACAATCTATCCTGTTTCTCCTTCCTCAAAATGGCCTTCAAAATAGTCTCCATAAATGGCAGGGGCTTAAACTCTCCACAGAAAAGATCCGCACTATTCAGAGAAACAAACAGTCAAAAAGCTGATGTCCTCTTACTGCACGAAACCCATTTTACAACTGCTAAAACTCCCAAGTTCACCTTGAAAAACTACAACCAGATCTTCTTAGCCTCAAGCCTGAAGAAGAAAAACAGATTCCTCACTGCTATAAGAGACTCTTTACAATTCAAGCTACAAAAATCCATTACAGACCCTCAAGGCCGCTATTTAATCCACATATGCGACATTAACCAAATCACCTACACATTGTTTAACATATATGGTCCAAACAAGCAACATCTACAGTTTTGTAAATGACTTTACAAGAAGGTAAACTGAATCCAAAAAGCAAGAGTTCTCCTGGGAGGTGACTTCAACATAATTGGAGACCCAGATATGAACACTACATCTACAGTCAAACACCATCGACCTGATCTAAATCCCTTTCTTCAAACAAATGATCTCTTTGATCCATGGAGATGCCAACATGGAAATGAGTGAGATTTTTCCTACTTCTCCTCCTCTCAACGTTCATACTCCCATATTGACTTTGTCCTTGTTGACAAAATTGCTCTTCAGGACGTTACAGACTCCGAGATCGGATCCATTACATGGTCGGAAAACCTGTCTGTCTCCATTACCTCGTCTATGGAGACTTGATGACTCTCTCGTCACAGATCCTAGTAACATTCATAAACTCTCCACTGAATACCACTCCTATTTTGAATTGAATGTCCAACCGGACACTGATCGGTTCGTGCTTTCGTCAGCATATAAAGCCTACTTGCGTGGGATCCTAATTAAAGTTCACAGTAACACTGAGAACCAGAATCTAGGTAAATTAAAGAGGTCCTTTCCCAGATTGCCCACTTATAGAACCAAAACAAACAGGCTCCCTCCCACAAACTAGCCAGCGAACTCCTTCACCGGAGACAAAAACTCTGCTCACTTTTGCTGTACAAAATTTTAAAACAATCTTAAATTAGCTAAGGTCAAATACGTTAGGCCTTAGGTAATTTTGAGTATTTTTAAATGTAATTGAATCACTGATAAAGGACAGGCATGCACAGGACTTTTCACTTAATACTACACAGACAACCGGCAACAGGAGCAATAGATGTCTAAAGATACATAGTTCTACCAGAACAATAGAGTAGTGAACTTATGTTACAATGCTTCCACCTACTGGATGGAGAGCAGTATAACTCACAAATACATAACACTTCTTCCCCCTAGACCTCAAATTCTTTGAGATAACTGGGAGGGTGAATATTTCTCCTTGGACACTTAAGGACCACCGTTTGAGACGTTGGGTGCAATTCTTCTTCTTGTGCTGTGTCAGAGGAGCTGGGAGAAACTGGCTCTGCAACATTTCCTGGAGGAAAAGCATCACTGCAATCCCAGTACCACTAGAACCAGCAGCAGGCACGATTTCACCACTCCTTTCTCAGATCTGATCAACGCGCCTTCGTAATATCCTACCGACAGTAATTTGTACTTTGTATGATAAAGGTCCTATAACCACAAGCACCTTTGCAGGTAACCAACGAGGCCCAGCAGCATAGTTTCTGACATAGACAGCACTGTCAGGCTCAAACACTCTCACAGATACATTAGCATCCTTTTTAAAATGCAATTCTTGCTTTTCTTGCAACTCCGATGTCAGATCGGGGTGTAAACGATCCAAACATGTTTTTAGACAATGGTTCATTAGGAGCTTGGCTGGGCTACAACCAGTGCTTGAGCATGGTGTCAAATGTTGTTGCAATAAGAAATTTGCAAGTCACTGATTCCAATCTCCTTGAACAATTCTCTTCAATGAGTCTTTGGTGGTCTGAACCATACTTTCAGCTTGACCATTTGATGATGGGTGAAATGGTGCAATAGTAACATGTCGAATAAGATTGCTTGCCATAAAGGTTTTGAATTCTGAGGAGGTAAATTGGGTTCCATTACCAAACACAATTGTATCTGGCAACCCATGTGTAGCAAACAGCCTCCTTAAAACTCTTATGACAGTGGCTGAGATGGGGAATGTAACTGATACAACTTCCAGCCATTTTGAGAAGGATTCAACAACTAAAAAAAACAGCTGTCCTTGAAAAGACCCCTAAAAAACTATACGCAACAGTGACCAAGGTGACCTAGTCACTTCCCAGGGATGTACTGACGCTTTAGGTGGAGCATGATGGGTGGATTCACATGGTACACAGTTCTTTACCCACTTCTCAATAACTTCATCCATTTTAGGCCACCAAACATAACTTCTGGCTAATGCTTTTATGCAGACTATTCCAGGATATCCTTCGTGGAGAGCATGCAGTACATGAGCTTGTCCTGCCTTTGGAATTACCATTCTGTTTCCCCATAATAGGCAACCTTTATAGGCAGACAGGTCATGTTGGCACATTAAAAATGGTTGGAACTTGAACTTTTGATTTGGGCCATCCCCTCCACACCCAATTGAGCATACAGGCCAGCATGGGATCTTTAGCAGTCATTCCAGCAGTGTCTCTCTCCCTCTAATGGCAGTTTGGAATCAGTGGCGGCTGGTGACATATTAGGATGGGGGGGGGCGCCAGACCCCGCCCTTCCTTGTTGACCCATCCCTCTTCTCAAAAGCCCCACCCCTTGTAGTTTCCACCCCTTGTGTCAGGAGTATACAGCCCAGCATCACCAAATAGGGTATACAACATCACAGATAGGGTATACAGTATCACCAGATAGGGTATACAGCATCATCAGATAGGGGTATGCAGAGTCACCAGATAGGGATATACAAAGTCACTAGATAGCAGTATACACTTAAAGAGCACCTGTAAGGAACAATCCGCGGCCATTGGAATGCCTATGCGCGGGCGCATGTAGCGTGTGAGCATGCCCGTGTGCGTTTGCACGCGTATGCATGGCAATGGCACCAAAATGGCCATTTAAGTTGACAGCACCCTGCAATCGGTGTTGTCTGTTCTACAGTGTTCCTGTAACCTGTGACCCCTGCATTTACTCTGAAGAGACTTCCTGCACCTGTGACCACGGCTTTACTTGGGCTTTGTTGCTTTCTGCCTGCCCTGACCCTCGGCCTGTCTATGACTACTCTTTTGCCTGCTCCTTTGTATCTCCGCTACCCGCACATTGCTGACCTTCCTTGTACCTGACTACCCACCTGCCTGCTCCACCTGTACCACACCGCCAGCCTGTTACTGACCCAGATTGCACCCCCATTCTTCTGCCAAGCATGAGCTTCAGTGGACCCTCGCCTACCACCAGTGATCCAGTCCAGCCCTTGTGCCCCCTTGTGCTCCAGAACTCCCTGTCTGCACTACCAGGGGATCTCAAAACCAGGGCCGCAAGAGAGGTTGTCCCCTGCATAAGCCAGACTCGTCAACCAGGTACGTGACAGTACCATATAGCAGTATAAAGAGTCACCATATAGCAGTATACAGAGCCCTAGATAGCAGTATACCGAGCCCCAGATAGCAGTATACAGAGTCACCATATAGCAGTATACAGAGTCATCATATAGCAGTATACAGAGGCCTAGATAGCAGTATACCGAGCCCCAGATAGCAGTATACAGAGTCACCATATAGCAGTATACAGAGACCCAGATAGCAGTATACAGAGCATCAGATAGCAGTATACAAAGTCACCATATAGCAGTGTACAGAGCCCCAGATAGCAGTATACAGAGCTCCAGATAGCAGTATACAGAGCCCAAAATAGCAGTATACAGAGTTACCATATAGCAGTATACAGAGCCCTAGATAGCAGTATACATATTAACTTTATTGCAGTATACAGAGCCCAAGATAGCAGTATACAGAGTCACCATATAGCAGTATACCGAGCCCCAGATAACAGTATACAGAGTCAACATATATCAGTATACAGAGACACCATATAGCAGTATACAGAGTCACCAGATAGGGGTATACAGAGTCACCATACAGCAGTATACAGAGCCCCAAATAGCAGTATACAGAGTCGCCATATAGCAGTATACAGAGCCCCAGATAGCAGTATACAGAGTCATCACATAGCAGTATACAGAGCCCCAGATAGCAGTATACAGAATCAGCATATAGAAGTATACAGAGCCCTAGATAGCAGTATACATAACCCCAGATAGAAGTATACAGAGCCCCTATATAGCAGTATACAGAGTCACCATATCGCAGTATACAGAGCCCCAGATAGCAGTATACAGAGTCACCATATAGCAGTTTACAGAGCCCAAGATAGCAGTATACAGAGCCCCAGATAGTAGTATACAGAGTCAGCATATAGCAGTATACAAAGCCCCAGATAGCAGTATACAGAGCCCCAGATAGGGTTATACAGAGTCACCATATAGCAGTATACAGAGCCCCCATATAGCAGTATACAGAGCCCCCGTATAGCAGTATACAGAGTCACCATATTGCAGTATACAGAGCCCCAGATAGCAGTATACAGAGTCACCATATAGCAGTATACAGAGCACCAGATAGCAGTATACAGTGTCACCATATAGCAGTATACAGAGTCACCACATAGCAGTATACAGAGTCACCAGATAGGGGTATACAGAGTTACCATATAGCAGTATACAGAGTCCCAGATAGCAGTATACAGAGTCACCATATAGCAGTATACAGAGCCCTAGATAGCAGTATACAGATTCCCAGATAGCAGTATACAGAGCCCCCTTATAGCAGTATACAGAGTCACCATATTGCAGTAAACAGAGCCCCAGATAGCAGTATACAGAGTCGCCATATAGCAGTTTACAGAGCCCCAGATAGCAGTATACAGAGCCCAAGATAGCAGTATACAGAGCCCCAAATAGCAGTATATGGAGTCACCATATTGCAGTATACAGAACCGCAGATAGCAGTATACAGAGTCCGCATATAGCAGTATACAGAGCCCCAGATAGCAGTATACAGAGCCCCAGATAGCAGTATACAGAGTCACCATATAGCAGTATACAGTCACCATATAGCAGTATACTGAGCCCCAGATAACAGTATACAGAGTCACCATATAGCAGTATACAGAGTCACTATATAGCAGTATACAGAGTCACCATATAGCAATATACAGAGCCTCATATAGAAGTATACTGAGCCCCAGATAGCAGTATATCCAGAGCCCCAAATAGCAGTCTACAGAGTTACCATATAGCAGTATACAGAGCCCCACATAGCGATGTACAGAGCCCCAGATAGCAGTATACAGGGTCCAAGATAGCAGTATACAGAATCACCATATAGCAGTATACAGAGCCCTAGATTGCAGTATACAGGACCCCCATATAGCAGTATACAGAGTCACCATATCACAGTATACAGAGCCCCAGATAGCAGTATACAGAGTCACCATATAGCAGTTTATAGAGCCCAAAATAGCAGTATACAGTGCCCCAGATAGCAGTATACAGAGCCCCAAATAGCAGTATACGGAGTCACCATATAGCAGTATACAGAGTCACTATATAGCAGTATACAGAGTCACCATATAGCAATATACAGAGCCTCATATAGTAGTATACTGAGCCCCAGATAGCAGTATATACAGAGCCCCAAATAGCAGTCTACAGAGTTACCATATAGCAGTATACAGAGCCCCACATAGCGATGTACAGAGCCCCAGATAGCAGTATACAGGGTCCAAGATAGCAGTATACAGAATCACCATATAGCAGTATACAGAGCCCTAGATTGCAGTATACAGGACCCCCATATAGCAGTATACGGAGTCACCATATAGCAGTATACAGAGCCACAGATAGCAGTATACAGAGTCAGCATATAGCAGTATACAGAGCCCCAGATAGCAGTATACAGAGCCCCCATATAGCAGTATACAGAGTCACCATATTGCAGTATACAGAACCCCAGATAGCAGTATACAGAGTCACCATATAGCAGTATACAGGGCACCAGATAGCAGTATACAGAGTCACCATATAGCAGTATACAGAGTCACCATATAGCAGTATAGAGAGTCACCAGATAGGGGTATACAGAGTCACCATATAGCAGTATACAGAGTCCCAGATAGCAGTATACAGAGTCACCATATAGCAGTATACAGAGCCCTAGATAGCAGTATAAAGAGCCCCCTTTTAGCAGTATACAGAGTCACCATATTGAAGTATACAGAGCCCCAGATAGCAGTATACAGAGTCGACAAATAGCAGTTTACAGATCCCCAGATAGCAATATGCAGAGCACAAGATAGCAGTATACAGAGCCCCAAATAGCAGTATACGGAGTCACCATATAGCAGTATACAGAGTCACTATATAGCAGTATACAGAGTCACCATATAGCAATATACAGAGCCTCATATAGAAGTATACTGAGCCCCAGATAGCAGTATATACAGAGCCCCAAATAGCAGTCTACAGAGTTACCATATAGCAGTATACAGAGCCCCACATAGCGATGTACAGAGCCCCAGATAGCAGTATACAGGGTCCAAGATAGCAGTATAGAGAATCACCATATAGCAGTATACAGAGCCCTAGATTGCAGTATACAGGACCCCCATATAGCAGTATACAGAGTCACCATATCACAGTATACAGAGCCCCAGATAGCAGTATACAGAGTCACCATATAGCAGTTTATAGAGCCCAAGATAGCAGTATACAGAGCCCCAGATAGCAGTATACAGAGCCCGAAATAGCAGTATACGGAGTCACCATATAGCAGTATACAGAGCCACAGATAGCAGTATACAGAGTCAGCATATAGCAGTATACAGAGCCCCAGATAGCAGTATACAGAGCCCCCATATAGCAGTATACAGAGTCACCATATTGCAGTATACAGAAACCCAGATTGCAGTATACAGAGTCACCATATAGCAGTATACAGGGCACCAGATAGCAGTATACAGAGTCACCATGTAGCAGTATACAGAGTCACCATATAGCAGTATAGAGAGTCACCAGATAGGGGTATACAGAGTCACCATATAGCAGTATACAGAGTCCCAGATAGCAGTATACAGAGTCACCATATAGCAGTATACAGAGCCCTAGATAGCAGTATACAGATTCCCAGATAGCAGTATAAAGAGCCCCCTTTTAGCAGTATACAGAGTCACCATATTGAAGTATACAGAGCCCCAGATAGCAGTATACAGAGTCGACAAATAGCAGTTTACAGATCCCCAGATAGCAATATGCAGAGCACAAGATAGCAGTATACAGAGCCCCAAATACCAGTATACAGAGTCACCATATAGCAGTATACAGAGTCACCATATAGCAGTATACTGAGCCCCAGATAACAGTATACAGAGTCACCATATAGCAGTATACAGAGTCACCAGATAGGGGTATACAGAGTCACCATATAGCAGTATACAGAGCCCCATATAGAAGTATACGGAGCCCCAGATAGCAGTATATTCAGAGCCCAAAATAGCAGTCTACAGAGTCACCATATAGCAGTTTACAGAGCCCAAGATAGCAGTATACAGAGCCCCAGATAGCAGTATACAGAGCCCCAAATAGCAGTATACGGAGTCACCATATAGCAGTATACAGAGCCACAGATAGCAGTATACAGCGTCAGCATATAGCAGTATACAAAGCCCCAGATAGCAGTATACAGAGCCCCAGATAGGGGTATACAGAGTCACCATTTAGCAGTATACAGAGCCCCAGATAGCAGTATACAGAGCCCCCATATAGCAGTATACAGAGTCACCATATTGCAATATACAGAAACCCAGATTGCAGTATACAGAGTCACCATATAGCAGTATACAGGGCACCAGATAGCAGTATATAGAGTCACCATATAGCAGTATATAGAGTCAAAATATAGCAGTATATAGAGTCACCAGATAGGGGTATACAGAGTCAAAATATAGCAGTATACAGAGCCCCATATAGAAGTAAACTGAGCCCCAGATAGCAGTATACAGAGCCCAAAATAGCAGTATACAGAGTTACCATATAGCAGTACACAGAGCCCTAGATAGCAGTATACATAGTAACTATATAGCAGTATACAGAGCCCAAGATAGCAGTATACAGAGTCACCATATAGCAGTTTACCGAGCCCCAGATAACAGTATACAGAGTCAGCATTTAGCAGTATACAGAGTCACCGTATAGCAGTATACAGAGTCACCAGATAGGGGTATACAGAGTCACCATATAGCAGTATACAGAGTCCCAGATAGCAGTATACAGAGTCACCATATAGCAGTATACAGAGTCACCATATAGCAGTAAACAGAGTCACCAGATAGGGGTATACAGAGTCACCATATAGCAGTATATAGAGTCCCAGAGAGCAGTATAAAGAGCCCCCTTTTAGCAGTATACAGAGTCACCATATGGCAGTATACAGAGCCCCAGTTAGCAGTATACAGAGTCGCCATTTAGCAGTTTACAGATCCCCAAATAGCAATATGCAGAGCTAAAGATAGCAGTATACAGAGCCCCAAATACCAGTATATGGAGTCACCATATAGCAGTATACAGAGCCGCAGATAGCAGTAGACAGAGTCAGCATATAGCAGTATACAGAGCCCCAGATAGCAGTACACAGAGCCCCAGATAGCAGTATACAGAGTCACCATAGAGCAGTATACAGAGTCACCATATAGCAGTATACTGAGCCCCAGATAACAGTATACAGAGTCACCATATAGCAGTATACAGAGTCACCATATAGCAGTATACAGAATCACCAGATAGCAGTCTACAGAGTTACCATATAGCAGTATACAGAGCCCCACATAGCAGTGTACAGAGCCCCAGATAGCAGTATACAGGGTCCAAGATAGCAGTGTACAGAATTACCATATAGCAATATACAGAGCCCTAGATTGCAGTATACCGGACCCCATATAGCAGTATACAGAGTCACCATATCGCAGTATACAGAGCCCCAGATAGCAGTATACAAAGTCAGTATATAGCAGTATACAGAGCCCCAGATAGCCGTATACAGAGCCACAGATAGAGGTATACAGAGTCACAATATATCAGTATACAGAGCACTAGATAGGGGTATACAGAGTCACAATATATCAGTATACAGAGCCCTAGATAGCAGTATACAGAGCCCCAGATAGCAGTATACAGAGCCCCCATAAAGCAGTATACAGAGTCACCATATTGCAGTATACAGAGCCCCAGATAGCAGTATACAGAGTCGCCATATAGCAGTTTACAGATCCCCAGATAGCAATATGCAGAGCACAAGAAAGCAGTATACAGAGCCCCAAATACCATAATATGGAGTCACCATATAGCAGTATACAGAGCCGCAGATAGCAGTAGACAGAGTCCGCATATAGCAGTATACAGAGCCCCAGATAACAGTATACAGAGCCCCAGATAGCAGTATACAGAGTCACAATATAGCAGTATACAGAGTCACCATAAAGCAGTATAATGAGCCCCAGATAACAGTATACAGAGTCACCATATAGCAGTATACAGAGTCACCATATAGCAGTATACAGAGTCACCAGATAGGGGTATACAGAGTCACCATATAGCAGTATACAGAGCCCCATATAGAAATATACAGAGCCCCAAATAGCAGTCTACAGAGTTACCATATAGCAGTATACAGAGCCCCACATAGCAGTGTACAGAGCCCCAGATAGCAGTATACAGGGTCCAAGATAGCAGTGTACAGAATTACCATATAGCAGTATACAGAGCCTTAGATTGCAGTATACCGGACCCCATATAGTAGTATACAGAGTCACCATATCGCAGTATACAGAGCCCCAGATAGCCTTATACAGAGTCAGTATATAGCAGTATACAAAGCCCCAGATAGCAGTATACAGAGCCCCAGATAGGGGTATACAGAGTCACAATATATCAGTATACAGAGCCCTAGATAGGGGTATACAGAGTCACAATATATCAGTATACAGAGCCCTAGATAGCAGTATACAGAGCCCCAGATAGCAGTATACAGAGCCCCCATAAAGCAGTATACAGAGTCACCATATTGCAGTATACAGAGCCCCAGATAGCAGTATACAGAGTCGCCATATAGCAGTTTATAGATACCCAGATAGCAATATGCAGAGCACAAGATAGCAGTATACAGAGCCCCAAATACCAGAATATGGAATCACCATATAGCAGTATACAGAGCCGCAGATAGCAGTAGACAGAGTCCGCATATAGCAGTATACAGAGCCCCAGATAGCAGTATACAGAGCCCCAGATAGCAGTATACAGAGTCACCATATAGCAGTATACAGAGTCACCATAATGCTGTATACTGAGCCCCAGATAACAGTATACAGAGTCACCATATAGAAATATACAGAGTCACCATATAGCAGTATACAGAGTCACCAGATAGGGGTATACAGAGTCACCATATAGCAGTATACAGAGCCCCATATAGAAGTATACTGAGCCCCATATAGAAGTATACTGAGCCCCAGATAGCAGTATACAGAGCCCTAGATTGCAGTATACCGGACCCCAAATAGCAGTATACAGAGTCACCATATCGCAGTATACAGAGCCCCAGATAGCAGTATACAGAGTCAGTATATAGCAGTATACAGAGCCCCAGGTATCAGTATACAGAGCCCCAGATAGGGGTATACAGAGTCACAATATATCAGTATACAGAGCCCTAGATATTGGTATACAGAGTCACAATATATCAGTATACAGAGCCCTAGATAGCAGTATACAGAGCCCCAGATAGCAGTATACAGAGCCCCCATAAAGCAGTATACAGAGTCACCATATTGCAGTATACAGAACCCCAGATAGCAGTACACAGAGTCACCATATAGCAGTATACACAGCACCAGATAGCAGTATACAGAGTCACCATATAGCATTATACAGAGCCCCAGATAGCAGTATACAGAGTCACCATATAGCAGTATACTGAGCCCCAGATAACAGTATACAGAGTCACCATATAGCAGTATACAGAGTCACCATATAGCAGAATACAGAGTCACCTGATAGGGGTATACAGAGTCACCATATAGCAGTATACAGAGCCCCATATAGAAGTATACTGAGCCCCAGATAGCAGTATATACAGAGCCCCAAATAGCAGTCTACAGAGTTACCATATAGCAGTATACAGAGCCCCACATAGCAGTGTACAGAGCCCCAATTAGCAGTATACAGGGTCCAAGATAGCAGTGTACAGAATTACCATATAGCAGTATACAGATATCTTGATTGCAGTATACCGGACCCCATATAGTAGTATACAGAGTCACCATATCGCAGTATACAGAGCCCCAGATAGCAGTATACAGAGCCCCAGATATCAGTATACAGAGCCCCAGATAGGGGTATACAGAGTCACAATATATCAGTATACAGAGCCCTAGATCGGGGTATACAGAGTCCCAATATATCAGTATACAGAGCCCTAGATAGCAGTATACAGAGCCCCAGATAGCAGTATACAGAGCCCCCATAAAGCAGTATACAGAGTCACCATATTGCAGTATACAGAGCCCCAGATAGCAGTATACAGAGTCACCATATAGCAGTATACAGAGCCCCAGATAGCAGTATACAGAGTCACCATATAGCAGTATACCGAGCCCCAGATAGCAGTATACAGAGTCACCATATAGCAGTTTACAGAGCCCCAGATAGCAGTATACATAGCCCCAAATAGCAGTATACAGAGACACCATATAGCAGTATACAGAGCCCAAGATAGCAGTATACAGAGTCAGCATATAGCAGTATACAGAGCCCCAGATAGCAGTATACAGAGCCCCAGATAGGGGTATACAGAGTCACCATATAGCAGTTTACAGAGCCCTAGATAGCAGTATACAGAACTCTAGATAGCAGTATACAGAGCCCCAATATAGCAGTATACAGAGTCACCATATTGCAGTATACAGAACCCCAGATAGCAGTACACAGAGTCACCATATAGCAGTATACAGAGCACCAGATAGCAGTATACAGAGTCACCATATAGCATTATACAGAGTCACCATATAGCAGTATACAGAGTCACCAGATAGGGGTATACAGAGTCAACATATAGCAGTATACAGAGTCACCAGATAGGGGTATACAGAGTCACCATATAGCAGTATACAGAGCCCCAAATAGCAGTCTACAGAGTCACCATATAGCAGTATACAGAGCCCCAGATAGCAGTATACAGAGCCCCAAATAGCAGTCTACAGAGTCATCATATAGCAGTATACAGAGCCCCAGATAGCAGTATACAGAGTCACCATATAGCAGTATAATGAGCCCCAGATAACAGTATACAGAGTCACCATATAGCAGTATACAGAGTCACTATATAGCAGTATACAGAGTCACCAGATAGGGGTATACAGAGTCACCATATAGCAGTATACAGAGCCCCATATAGAAATATACTGAGCCCCAGATAGCAGTATATACAGAGCCCCAAATAGCAGTCTACAGAGTTACCATATAGCTGTATACAGAGTCCCACATAGCAGTGTACAGAGCCCCAGATAGCAGTATACAGGGTCCAAGATAGCAGTGTACAGAATTACCATATAGCAGTATACAGAGCCCTAGATTGCAGTATACCGGACCCCATATAGTAGTATACAGAGTCACCATATTGCAGTATAATGAGCCCCAGATAGCAGTATACAGAGTCAGTATATAGCAGTATACAGAGCCCCAGATAGCAGTATACAGAGCCCCAGATAGGGGTATACAGAGTCACAATATATCAGTATACAGAGCCCTAGATAGGGGTATACAGAGTCACAATATATCAGTATACAGAGCCCTAGATAGCAGTATACAAACATATGACGATAGATCCCGAGACATATGACTATATAACACTGAGACATATGGGGATAGATCCCGAGACAT
>BLSH010342061.1:144206-160938 GCA_018402905.1 Glandirana rugosa | reverse complement strand
CTATTCAATGTTAATAAGTCTTTCCATGCCACTATGGAGGCTTGGATTGAGGGGTGATCTTGCAATTGAATTGGTAGTTTAGTTGCTGCTGCTATCAATAAATTCTTGAGGATACCCACCGTCAGCACAGACACCGCTGCTTGTCTCTCCGCAGACATATGTGCGGACATGCGCTTTTAATCACCTTTTATGTGAATTTGATATACCCTTGCTTTTACCAATAAATGTTATACTTCTGCATTTAGAGGCGCCTTCTGCTTTCTTTTCTGCTGTCCCTGTGTTCTGGCTCCCTGTCCCTGTGTTCTGGCTGCTGCATTTCACACCCTAGGCTTATACGCGGGTCAATATGTTTTCCCATATGTTTTGGGCAAAAGTAGGGGGTCGGCTTATACACGGGTCGACTTATACGCGAGTATATAAGGTATCTGAAGAGGGGCTTCAGTGATTCCTATTTGAATAGTTTCTCTATTCAATGTTAATAAGTCTTTCCATGCCACTATGGAGGCTTGGATTGAGGGGTGATCTTGCAATTGAATTGGTAGTTTAGTTGCTGCTGCTATCAATAAATTCTTGAGGCACCTGTTGTTTATCATGTACCTCTCTATTAGAACCCAGGGTTTGATGGGATGGGGTCGGTCCAAGCATTGATCTTTTCCAGTAAGGATGCGCTATAATAGTTTATTTGTGATGGGGCTCCCATGCCACCCTTAAGCTTATGTTTGGTTAGGATGGGGAAGGCTATCCGGGCTTTTTTGCCTTTCCATATGTATTGTCTAAAATATAAATTAATTGTATTAAAGAGCATGTTGGGGACCGGGATGGGTACTGTTCTGAAAATATATAGGATCTTTGGTAAGATCACCATTTTAAATGTTGCTATAGCCAGGAAATTTTTTGTTTGTTCAGTCGAGATAATTCAGATAGGAAAGACCCTAGGAGCGTTTTGTAATTGGCGTCATATAGTGCTATTGATTTATTGGCTACCTGTATTCCTAAATATTGGATTTCTGTAGTATCCCAGTTACAGGGAAATATTTCCTTCATCTTCATCTTAATTCTTCTATTTCAGTTTATGGGTAACACCTGACATTTAGTTATGTTGATTTTATAGTAGGAGATTTCGCCATACATTTCAATTAGATTATTAACTGCTGGAATGGAGTGCTCATGATTGGAAAGAGTTAGTATGACGTCGTCAGCGAAGAGTCCTATAGTGTAAAATTTACCTGTTATCTCTATGCCTGTTATGTTCTTATCGCTGTCACCAAGGGTACCATCATTAAAGTAAAAATTATGGGTGAAAGTGGGCAGCCCTGGCGAGTGCCATTCGTAATGGGAAATTCTTCTGATATGACAGATGAGGTGAACACTTGAGCCGATGGGTTAGTATAAAGAGCTGAAATGGCTGAATTGATAAATCCTGTGATACTAAATTTTAATAGGGTTGCCTCCATATAGCCCCAATGGACCCTATCAAATGCCTTTTCGGCGTCTAAGGCTATAAAGGCTGCTGGGATTTTTCTGCTTTCCGCTATTCTTTGTAAATTTAATATTCTTCTGGTCCCGTCGGGTGCCTGCCTATTTAATACAAAACCCACTTGGTCGTGATCTATTAAAAAAGGGGTGATTGTGGCAAGTCTGTTGGCAATTAGTTTGGCGTATATTTTGAGATCAGGGAAATCGGCCTATAGTTTTGTGGGGAGTCTGGGTTTTTTCCTGGTTTAGGTAGGGTTACAATAATTGCTTTAAGCATTTCTTTAGGGAAAATCTTGGAGGAAGCTATGGTGTTGTATATAGAGTTGAGCGAACACCTGGATGTTCGGGTTCGGTGGGTTCGGCCGAACTTCAGGAAAAAGTCCGGGTTCGGTACCAAACTTGACCCGAGCTTTACCCGGAACCCCATTGAAGTCAATGGGGACCCAAACTTTTCAGCACAAAAATGACTGTAAAAAAGTCCTGGAAAGTGCTAGAGGGCTGCAAAATGATTTTAGAACAATAATCTGACCCTTACAGCAACAGCAGGAACCTGACCCTACAGGAGTAGGCAATGATTTTAGAACAATAATCTGTCCCTTACAGCAACAGCAGGAACCTGACCCTATAGAACTAGAAGATGATTTTGGAACAATAATCTGTCCCTCTAAGCAGTAGACTCTACCTAGTCCAGTCAGATCGCTCTGTAATGCAGGATGAGATCTGCAATCTGTCCCTAAAAGCAGTAGTAGTAGTAATCTCTACCTATCTATCTATCTGCAATCTGTCCCTGACAGCACCGGAAGCATTCTCTCCCTACACTACCCAGAGAGCATGTGACATGCAGCACTAAGTGACTGCAGCTTATAAAGAGGCTGGGTCACATGATGCACTGGCCGATCACAGCCATGCCATTAGTAGGCATGGCTGTGATGGCTTCTAAGTGCAAACCAGTGAAACGCTTGTTGATTGGCTGCCCTGCAGCTATTCAACATGCATGATCAAATACCCAAACCCAGAACTCGAACCCAAACTTTTTTTCAAATGCCTGGGTTCGGGTCCGGGTCACGAACACCCCAAAGTTCGGTACGAACCCGAACTTTACAGTTTGGGTTCGCTCAACTCTAGTTGTATAGATCAAGAAGTAGGGACGCAAGAGTTTCTTTAAAGGAGCGATAATATTCTGCCGACAGACCATCCGGACCTGGGGTTTTATTCAGCGCTAAGCACTGTAGTACCGTATTTAATTCTTTAATTGTGAAGGGGCGTTCAGGTATTCTAGTTACTCAGAGGTAATAGTGGCGAGTTTAACTGAATCTAAGAAATTTTACATTTTCTCCTGGGTTCGTTGGGGTGACTTGGGGTAGGAATTTGGATTATAGAGGGGGCTATAATAGTTTTTGAATATGTCCGCTATTTCCTTGGGGTGCTGTACTATCTGGCCTGTAATGGGACTTTTCATATACACTACTTTTGCGCTTTGCTTGTTTAACTTGGATCTGCCTCGCTAGCTTTTTCCCTGCTTTATTCCTGTATAAGTAGAAAGAGGTCTTCAGATGTTTGAGACATCTCTCATGCTCGTGTAATAAGAGTTTCTTTAGGTCCATCCTGAGATGTTTAAGCCTTTCCATAGTTGCCTGGGATGCTAATTGTTTATTTTGCACTTCTAGCTTTTTGATTTGGTCTAGAAGGGAGTTCATTGTTTGCACTCTCTTCTTTTTCTCACGTGAAGCAGCTTGCAAAAGGATGCCTCTTATAAAGGCCTTGTGAGTAGAGTTGAGCAGACACCTGGATGTTTGGGTTCGGTGGGTTCGCCCTGAACTTGACCATGAACCCCATTGAAGTCAATGGTGACCTGAACTTTGGGGCACAAAAATGGCTCTAAAAAAGTCCTGGAAAGGGCTAGAGGGCTGCAAAAGAAAGAAAAATGGGGGTAAGAGGTGGTGGAAGTGGCGGTGGAGGAGGAGGAGGAGGTAGCCAACACTGTTTTTGTTTGTTTGTTTTTTTTTCAAATTGGGGTAGCCCCCAAAATATTGAGACATATTTAAAAAAAAAGGATACGTTCACTTAAGTATATCAATGGCTGTGTGAGGCCGGTATAAATGGCTATTTTGCACAAGGTACAGAAAAGTCTTGTGGGATCCATGCCTGGTTCATTTTCATAAAGGTTAGCTTGTCCACTTTGGCTGCGGAAAGACGGCTGCCCTTGTCTGTGATAACGCCCCATGCCGTGCTAAACACATGTTCAGACAATACACTGGCTGCGGGGCAGGCCAGCACCTCCAAGGCATAAAGGGCAAGCTCAGGCCATGTGCCCAATTTGGAGACCCAGAAGTTGAATGGGGCAGACCCATCAGTCAGTATGTGTAGGCGTGTGCACACATACTGTTCCACCATTTGCTGAAATGCTGCTTCCTGCTAAGACGTTGCCTATCAGCTGGTGGTGCTGTTTGTTGTGGCGTGCTGCTGACAAAGCTTTTCCACATTTCAGCCATGCTAACCCTGCCTTCTGAGGTGCTGGCGGTGAAACATCTGCGTTGGCGACCTCTTCCTCCTCCTCAGCCTTTGCCTTGTGCTTCCACTGAGCCCCCGGTGTCACTTGGGAATGCCCTCAGCAGCGCATCTACCAGCGTGCGCTTGTAGTCTCGCATCTTTCGATCACGCTCCAGTGAGGGAATTAAGGACGGCATGTTGTCCTTGTAGTACCCAGTAATCAGCACAAGTTACAATGTGGGCAACTCGGCTGTCATTGAGCAGGCACTGCAGCATGTAGTCGCTCATGTGGGAAAGGCTGCCCAGAGGCAAAGTCAAGCTGTCCTCTGTGGGAGGTGTATCATCTGTGTCCTCCGTATCCCCCCAGCCATGCTACAGTGATGCCCACAAGCTGCGTTGGGTGCCACCCTGCTGTGAACACGGTTCCTCTTCCACCTCCTCCTCGTCCTCATCATCCTCGTCCTCCTCATCCTCCAGAACTGAGCCCTGGCTTGAAATTTTTTTACCTGGCCTATGCTGGTGCAGGAACCCACCCTCCGAGCCACTTGTGAATGACTGGCCTGATAACCGTGGAAATGACCCCTCTTCCTCCTCCTCTTCCTCCTGTGCCAAATCCTCTTCCATCATCGCCTGATGTGTTTTTTCAAGGAGACATAGAAGTGCGATAGTAACGCTGAGAACAGCATCATCGACACTGGCCATGTTGGTGAAGTACTCGAAACACAGCAATATGGTACACAGGTCTCGCATGGAGGTCCACTCGTTGGTGGTGAAGTGGTGCTGTTCCACAGAGCAACTGACCTGTGCGTGCTGCAGCTGAAACTCCACTATTGCCGCAGCAGGGTGAGAATGCCGAAAGCGTGTACAGATGGCCCGCACTTTCTGCAGAAGCTCTGACACATCCGGGTAGTTTTTTAGAGATTTCTGCACTGCCAAATTCAGCACATGCGCCAGGCAAGGGATGTGCGTAAAATCCGCTAGGTCCAGAGCTGCTACGAGATTTCGCCCATTATGCGCCAAACTGCTATCCGCCTCAGGCCCACGCGCCACTACATTTGCCCAGTGTGCAGTTAGCAAGATATAGCGTCCCTGCCCGTGCTTACTGGTCCACGTATCAGTGATTATGTGGACCTTGCCACAGATGGCGTTGCGCAGTGCACACTTGATCTTGTCCCCGACTTGTTTGTGCAGGGAAGGGATGGCTTGCCTGGAAAAGTAGTGGCGGCTGGGAACCACGTACTGTGGGACAGCCACCGCCATCAGGTTTTTAAAACTGTCCATGTCCACCAGACGGAATGACAGCATTTCAAAGGCCAGGAATTTTGAAATGCTGGCATTCAGGGCCAGGTATCATGAGTGGGTAGGGGGGTACTTCCTCTTTCTCTCCAGTGTTTGGGAGATGGACAGCTGTAAGCTTCCATGGGACCATATGGAAATGCTTGGGGACGGTGGCGGACATGGTGGTGTTGCTGTCACATCGTCTGTTTGCTGGGTTGCAGGTGACACTGGCACTGTAGAGGTGGAGGAAGAAGCAGAGGCAGCACCAGAAGAGGAATCAGGAGGAGCCCGAGACCTTTCTTGGATTTTGAGGTACTTATTCCACTGCGGCTTGTGCTTTGCATTTAGATGCCTGGTCATGCAGGTTGTGCTCAGGTTTAGAACATTTATGCCTTGCTTCAGGCTCTCATTGCTCAGCGTGCAAACCACTTGTGTCTTGTCGTCAGCACATTGTCTGAAGAACTGCAATGCCGGGGAACGCCTTTGAGCTGCCTTTGGTGTGCTAGGTCCCTGGGTGAGGTGGGTAGTAGCAGGCGTACTGTCTAGGGGACAGTCGCTCCGCTTTTGCAACCTGCTTGCTCTTTTGCTGTGCTGGTGCCTCTGTGCGACCACCAAACTGCACACGTTACTCACATGACCTTCATTCCATGGGGGGTCTAGGACCTCATCATCCTCCACATCATCTTCCACCCACTCTTCACCATGCCCTCCTTGTCAGTCTGCACACTGTAGAAAGCCTTAGCATTTGGCACCTTTGTTTCGTCATCATCATCAGAGACGTGCTGCGGTGGTGTTTCAATGTCCTCATCCTGCAACAGAAGTGGTTGGGCATCGGTGCACTCAATGTCTTCCACTTCTGGGGCAGGGCTATGTGGATGGCCCACGGAATCCAGATGTTTGCAGAACAGTGATATCATATCACTGTTCTGCAAACATCTGCAAACTGGGTTTGAAACTATAGCAGAGCGAAACCATATACCTGTTCTTCTCTATGCTGTAGTTTCACACACACACATTCCAGATGTGTGCAGAACAGATGCTCAGTTATTAGCGGCTATATTAAAAGTGACACACAGACTATACAGATGTGTGCAGAACAGATGTTCACTTATTAGCGGCTATATTTAAAGTGACACACAGACTATACAGATGTGTGCAGAACAGATGTTCACTTATTAGCAGCTATATTAAAAGTGACACACAGACTATACAGATGTGTGCAGAACAGATGTTCAGTTATTAGCGGCTATATTAAAAGTGACACACAGACTGTACAGATGTGTGCAGAACAGATGTTCACTTATTAGCGGCTATATTAAAAGTGACACACAGACTGTACAGATGTGTGCAGAACAGATATTCAGTTATTAGCGGCTATATTAAAAGTGACACACAGACTATACAGATGTGTGCAGAACAGATGTTCACTTATTAGCGGCTATATTTAAAGTGACACACAGACTATACAGATGTGTGCAGAACAGATGTTCACTTATTCCCGGTTTCATTTAAAGTGACATACAGTCTTTCCAGATGTGTGCAGAACAGATGTTCACTTATTCCCGGTTATATTTAAAGTGACACACAGACTTTACAGATGTGTGCAGAACAGATGTTCACTTATTTCCGGTTTCATTTAAAGTGACATACAGTCTTTCCAGATGTGTGCAAAACAGATGTTCACTTATTCCCGGTTATATTTAAAGTGACACACAGACTTTAAAGATGTTTGCAGAACAGATGTTCACTTATTCCCGGTTTCATTTAAAGTGACACACACAGTTTCCAGATGTTTGCAGAACAGTGATATGGGTTCTCCCGGCTTATTTATACTTTTTTGACACAGTTTGAAGATGATTTTAGAACAGTTATATGGCCTCTACCGTTAATTAATACTTTTCAGACCCAGTTTGAAGATGATCCACATTCACCTCCATTTTTGCTTCTTTTATGTTTTTATTTTTTTTTTAAATATTTAAAGTTATTTCCCTGTCCCCATTTCTTTGTAGGTCACTTGTCCCACCCTTACCCCAATTACCTTCCTTTTGCAGACCTCTAGGACTTTCCGGGACTATTTTACAGCCATTTTTGTGCCTAAAAGTTCGGGTCCCCATTGATTTCAATGGGGTTCGGGGTCCGGGACAAAGTTCGGGTTCTGTCCGGACCCGAACCCGGACTTTGTCCCGAAGTTCGGCCGAACCAGCAGAACCCGGACTTCTAGAAGTTCGCTCAACTCTAATCTCTACGCATCATATAATGATTCTGTGTTTAGGAAATTTTTAAGAGTCGGTTTATGGCTGCGTGCTTGGAGAGAGCAATCTAGTAAGGCACCGGGAACCAGGTTGAAGTTGCCAAGCAGCAACAGATTTCCCTGACGTACAAAGTTAACCTTTTTGAGAAGTTTTTTCATGAACGATAACTGACCCTTGTTGGGGGCATATACTGATACAATTGTGTACGTCACATTGTTAAGTGTACATACTAAAATAATGAAGTGACCATTAGGGTCTGTAATTACTTCCTATGAAGAAAAAGCAATAGAACTGCTAATAGCAATAAGTACCCCATTTTGCTTGGTACTTGCATTGGCACAATACATATGAGGGTACTTTTTGTGGGAGCATTTTGGCGCTTTAAGTGCTGAAAAATGAGTTTCTTGGATACTGAGGACGTCCATTTAAGTCTTCTGCTTCTGACCAAAGGAGTTTTCGCTTAAAAGGGCTGTTCAAACCCTTAACATTCATAGACAAAACTTTGATGGTCATGTAAAGGCCATATTGATGCTCGTGAATTTAGCTGAGTTCAATTCAGTGTAAATTACTGAGCTGAGTCTCATCTTTTTTACACATACCGCAATGTTGCTATGTTTCTGTGTGCTTACAGTTCTAGGTCCACTCCGCTCCATTACAGGATGAAGTGTGGTGAAGGGATGAGATCGAAAAAAGATGGTTGACTTTGGTTGCTCCAGAAGAAATTGGGTGCGTAGGATGTTATAGAGATGAGTGGTATGGATGAAGACTAGTTCTATTATAAATAACAAAACAAACACAAGAAACAAGTGGGAGAACATAAAAAAGAAGCCGGTGGTGCTCCCGGGAACCGGTAGCAGGCTGCCCTGCAAATTATCCAAGGGGGGGTTATAGTGTAACTTCCCATTTCTGTTGAATAGGGTTACCCACTCAGTCATTATGAAGTTCAGGGCTCTAGGGTCACACAGTGTTGTTGAAATAGAGGTGGTCAAGCTTTACTTGATGACATCACTTGGTCCAATCCTGTTTGAGCCTTATGGGGCCCGGGCGATTCTCATGTGGGTTTTCAACTGGAAGGATGTCCCACTCTTTCAGATATCTGAGGCCTGATTCCAGGGAAAATATGTTAAACATTTTATCACAATATTTCACAAACAGTTTGGATGGTGTCCCCCATTGGTACTTGATTTCATGGTTTCTTAATGCTTTAGTGATTGTGAGGAGTTTCTTCCTATGTTGTATGGTGGCCTGTAAGAGGTCGGTGTACAGTGCGACGCCAGCAAATTGACCGTCTAGTTGAGGCTCTTTGCGGATAGCGCGCATGGCCTCTTCTTTCGCATGATAGTAGTGAATTCTTGCAAGTACATCATGTGGGGTGGTGTTAGGCAAAAAGGATGGTTTGGGTAGCCTGTGGGCTCTATCAATGGTGAGTTTTATGTTGCTCGCCTTGGGTACCAATATGCGGAGCAGTTGACGAATGTAACTCTGCAAGTCCATGCTGGACATGGATTCTGGTAGCCCGCGGAACTTTATGTTGTTCCTACGGCTGCGATCTTCCATGTCTGCAATTTTAGTCGCTATGCGTTGTATGTCTGATTGCTGCTCTTGGAGTGCATCAACCATGCTGTTATGTGCAGTGTAGGCCTCATCAATTTTATATTCAACATGCAACATTCTTTGTTGCAGCTATTACACATCTGCCTTAATGGGACGCAGTGCCTTTCTCATGTCTAGGTGCATTGAGTCTCTAAGAGAGATCAGCATCTCCTTCATGTCACTTATGGAGACCGGCTGGGAGGAGGAGGGGAATTGTTCCAGAGTAATCTGCGGAGGGTGCTCTGTGGATGTGCCTTCCACCATGTCAGAGTCTTCCTCTATATTGGTGCCCTGTCTTGCTTTTTTGTGTTTAATAGGGCTACGTGTAATGGGGCTGTCAGGGGGAGAGTGTGCTATGTCCTTTGGGGCAGGGATGCCCACTGCCGTACTTACCGACGTTGTAGAAGAGCTCGTACTCGATCCTGAGTCAGAGTCTTCTGCAGCTGCAGCCTGTGAGAGCAGAGCGCCGCCACCATCTTGGGTGCCTCTGTCTCCTCTGGCAGTGAAGAAATCTGTCAGTTTGTGAGGGGCCGATCGCTGTGACCCCATTTTCTCTGCTCCCCAGGTGGGGAGAGTATTGGGGTACCTACCGACATAGTGAAAGGTCACCTCCGTCGCTTCTGTTAGTCGCTATGTGCCCGAGAAGCCGGAGCTCGCTCACAGTGCGGCCGTCACTGTCGCCGGCTAGCCACTCCCCCCATAGTTTCATTTTGAAGAAAATGACACGTAATTTCAAGGAAATAGAAACTCTACTGGATATACGAAACTAGCTTCAAGCATCTTAGCCTAGAATAGAGTCTTAGCATATATATGTGTGTAATAGAAAAACTTAGGTCATACATAATCATGCAAAATGGAGACACTTAGGTTATACATATTCCTTCAATCCCCTCTTAGGTCACGCATGTGACCTTATACCCTAGCTACTGGTTGGTACCTGGGACCATTGGTGTGCCTCTTGCCAAGGGGTTGATAGCACATAGTTTTAGTTTGATGTTTGGCGTCTGAGGGTAGACTTCGTAACCTGGTAACAGGGAACTTCCTAAGTACTTCAATGCATCCCTTATCAGTAACGTTTTATCTGTACATTCTAATCAAACAAGGTACATTGGTTTCTTCTTCCAGCACAGGAACTGTGGCAAGTAAGGGGCAGGGATTAGCACATGAAAAATAGTCATCCTGTCTTTTATTTTTGGTGGTCCGCCTAACCCACTCTATCCATTCATTTCTGTCCCCATATCCGGTTTCAATACTGAGCTGTTCCTTATGTGAAAACTCTGTCTTGAACAAGTCTGTATATTTTAAAGGCGTGGAATCTGTAATGGAACTTGTAGAATCCTGTGTGACGTGTATAATGAACCTGACAATCGGATCTGAGTTCATTGGGGGGGGGGGGGGATACACCTATTCCATAATTCCCACTATCTGTACTCTTGGGATTTCTTATGGTAAGAATTACTAGGTTCCCATTATGAGATGATTTACTTATGGATATCCTAGACAACAGATCCGCCCACCCTACAGGGATTATAGCGTCTCTATTATAATATCCTGCATTGTCTGTAGTCCACCACACATCACTCCAGTAGGGGCAGGTGGAATGAAAACACATATATTTATCAGCCTTTCCGTATTGAAACACACCAAAATAATTGTCAGGACGGGTCATGGTACTGCAAAGATCAAATTGGAAAGTGGTGGTCACTCCCTCTTGGACTGTCATAGTATATATTCCATCCCTGTCCCCTTTCTTCAAATCCCTTTTCTGTCTGGCACTAGGGTGTTGTGTGTGTGTGTGTGTGTGTGTGGTTTCGGTATTATCTTGGTTAACATCCTGGGGGGAGACATTACATATACCTTTCATTACCCCTAAATCATCTGGGCGGTAAATACAGTTAGTAATGATCCATACTGGCAGGAATACAGCCAGGGCCAGCAGGATTAGAAGGCAGAATGCCTTCCCAGAAGTCTGTGGTGCAATAAGCGAGGTCATCTTTTTCAGAGACTTTTCCACCTGTTTAACTCGCTGTTAGAGGACTTATATCACCTGTTTCGCCTCTCTTCTTGGGTGCTTGGTTCACCCTCTTCACACAACTGACATGGATCCAGGACTGTGAGCTTTCCACCAGTACACCAGTATAGCTGTTCTGGTCACCGCGATCACCTTCGTGGGAGGTCCAAAGGGGTATTCTTGCTTCTTATTTCGGTTCAAATGCTGGACCACCACAGTATCTCCCATCTGGAAAGAATGGGTTGGTTCCTGTGAAGAAAATGGAGATGTGTGAGCGATATTTCTTTCAACTTTGTCCAGAGTTTCAATAAGTTTTCTCACTTATTCCTCCTGGATTAGATCTAGGTCCCCTCTTTCTACCATAAGTGGCTGTCTGGCCCATGGAGTGGGGAATAGCCTACCCATTAAAACCTCAAAAGCGGAGTAACCTGCCTTCTTGGAGGGGGTCATTCTTACCTTGGCCAGAACTGCTGGGAGAACCTTCTTCCAATTTTCATATGTACCTCCAGTTGCCTTCCTTATCTTATCCTTGAGAGTCCTATTCATCCTTTCCACTATACTTGAAATTTGGGGGTGAAACTTCCAGTCAATTTTAAGAGTCCTTACCAGATCTTGGCAGACCTTGGCCACAAATGCAGGGCCATTGTCTGAGTTAATCTGGAGCAGACATCCCCACCTGGGAATAATCTATTGTGTAAAAATCTTTACAACAGTTTGAGCATCTTCTTTTGTGGTTATATATACCTCAGGCCATCATGAAAACATATCCATGATCACCAAAAGGTACTCCTGTCTCTTACCCACCTTTGGCATATGTTGTTGGGTATATCAGGTGTTCATGTTTTGCCCTTTGCACGTTGTTGGGTTTGTTTCTGATACATGTGATGCATCTGGAGACATATGCCTTGACAAGGGAGGGGAGGCCTGGAATATAGAAATCACAATCCAAAAGTTCACATGTAGTCTGCCATCCTCTATGTCCCACCCCATGGTATTGTGAAATAAAGAGTGGTGCACTGGCAACAGGAATGCATGGCCTCCCCTCTTGGCAGATAAGTCCAGAATTAGGGCTTATCTGCACACCTGCATTGTTCCAATCTCGGATGTCTGTTTCCGTGGCATATGTCTGTAAGTCTTGCAATGTTTGGTCTAGAAGTTACATTTCTGGTGTGAGCAATGGCATTTGGGTAGTTGCGTTTTGAGTGGATGCGGCTTCCTTCGCTGCTCTATCTGCTAGGGCATTTCCTTTGGCTATATCAGTCTGCTGGCCTGTGTGTGCCCTGCAATGTAAAATGGCAATAGACCTTGGTAGCTGTATAGCTTTTAGTAATTCTTTAACTAATGAGGAGTGCAAAATGGCTTTACCATCTGCGGCTATAACTCATCTTCTTTCCCAAATGACTCCGTGATCGAAAACGACCCCATGAGCGTATTTGGAGTCTGTGTAAATATTCACATCTTGTTCTTTAAAGAGCTGGAATGCTCTTGTGAGGTCTATCAGTTCTGCAGCCTTGGCTGACTGGTAAGGAATTGGTTTTGCCTCTAGAATTTTGTCCGGTAATTGTACAACAGCATATCCTGCATGATATGTGTTGTCATTGGGACTTGAACAAGAGCCATCTACAAACACATCCTGTTCATCTGGAAGGGCCACAGAAGACATGTCCTGACTTGGGTACATGTCCTGATGGATGAGATCCAAACAATCATGTTGTGTGACAATCTCATACTGTTCTCCTTTTAATCCTAACAAAGCATTGAGGATTGGGGCTGGGCCTGAGGTAGGAGAAGCATATTTTATCTTTAGCTTAGGGTTGGAGAGCAGTATGACCTTGTAACCACTAAGCCTTTGGGCCGACATGTGTTGGGTGTGTATATTTTTCAACAGAATGGACACATTATGTGTAGTGTGTAAAGTGGTATCATGTCCCAGAGTGAATGATGTAGCCATTTCCACCACCATCGCACAGGATGCTAAAGCTCTGAGACATGCAGGCATGCCTTGAACCTGTACTGGAACCAGCTTTGAGAAAAAAGCAACAGGGCGGAGCTTGCCTCCATGTTCCTATTTTACAGTTGTCCCTGGCAAATAAGTGGAACATCTTGCCATAATCAGGCAGGCCTGGACTAGGGGCCATTACCATAGCATTTTTCAAATACACAAAAGCATTACACATTTCCCTGACCATTTTACACAATCTGGCATATCAGAACCTATGGCTTGTCTCAGGAAATTGTCATAGTAGGAACAGTCAGGTATCCATTGGCGGCAGTAACCAATCATGCCAAGCAAGGTGACCTTCTTGGTCAGTGGGCGGGGCAGACCCATGAGAGCCACAGCTCTCTCGTGACTGACTTTCCTTTCTCCTTTTGTGAGGACAAAACTAAGGTACTCAATAGTTTCCTGACACCACTGCAATTTCTTTATAGACACTTTGGAGCTAATTCACTATATCACATATATGCGATCACGCGACGCCTTTAAATAAGCCCATTCAAGGCAATTCGCATATCAACTGGGCGATCATGTGAACGCAAAATCGTGTTATTGCCATAAATATACCTTCTTAATCGGCAAATGTGGGAATAGCTGATGTCAATTGGGCTTGAACCTGCAGAATCCATTGAAGGCTTGTATGAACATGATTTTCTTGAAAAAAGGTATGAGAACTACCGCAGTGAAATGGAAACCATTGGCAAATATGAACACCAGTAGGATCTGAACCTGTAGCTGTAAGCTTTGAAGGTATCAGAAGGAACCACTACACTATAGACTTGAACACAACCAGCCATAGAAAATACATTTACTAATCTTGGATTCTGTTAATTTTTTTTTTTTTAACCATAGATTTTTATTGAAAAGATTTTGTAGAATTACAATAACATTGCGCAATATATTCGTTGCATAATATTTTTCGGACTTGGGCCGGGGGATTCAACATAGCAGAGAGTAGACGAGAACCATAGACTCAATGAATCCGAGGTGGCACTCTTCTCCCAGGCTACTGAGATTAGAACTCCACGCCACCTCGCCCGGCGGATTCTGTTAATTATCTACAAACTTACTGCTGGCACGTTAACTAGTGTGTGATTATTCCAATTCCACACTATAATATCATTGAATATGTACATACCATTGCAAAAGTTCATAATATGGAAGCAATCAAACTGATGGGCATTGGTGAATATGCTTTCACATATTTTCAGAATATAATGCCAAGTACAATGCAATAAAGAATTCATAGTATGGAAGCAATCAAACTGATGTGCATTGGCTAATTGGCGAGTATAAGTTCGCATATTCTCAGCATCTAATGATGAGTACAATGCAAGCTTTCAGAAGCTCATACCATCCATACCACTGGACTACTCTGTGAGTTAGATAGCCTTGTTTAAATGTATCATGTCTTTAACATTGGAGTCTATGGGAGGGGGACACCCAGTTTGGGGACACCATTCTCCCAAACCATAGCCAATAAAAATACCAAACTTTAGTCACATAAAGAGCGCCCCCTGAGCAACAACTGGGCCAGGTTTGGGACCTCCAGCATTGAACAGCAATTGTCAGGTGAACTTCAGGCTTAAAATTGGAGTCTATGAGGGCACCCAGTTTGGGGATACCGTTCTCCTGAACCATAGGCGATAAAAATACCAAACGTTGGTCACATGGAGAGGGCCCCCTGGACTACCACTGGTCCAGGTTTAGGACCTCTAGCACCTATGGTTCGGCACATGGCCTTATTGCAAGCATTGGGTAAGGCTGTGCACTGTTTTCTTTTTTTAACCCCTTGGATCCCACACTAGCATGCATTGCACACTTCACTTGAATGAGTCATGCTTGGCAGGCTACACCCAGTGAGTGTGACAGGGTGTATAATTCCTACTGGGGCTGCGACATCTGTACACCCCTGGCCAGTGGGCAGATGTGGTGGAATGGCCCAGTGGGAAGGCCCTGGGGAATGTTGGTGATCAGAAGGGGGGGCAGGTGTAAAGCTGTTTAAGAGGCCCCAAAATTTATGATGGCTGCCCTGGCAGGAAGTGAATGTGTGGTGATCCCACATGAACTAATAAATTAGCCCCATCCCCACCAAATATAGCTACCCCACAAGGTGTAAGCACAAGCATATTTCCTACACTTACCCATCAAATGAGTAGCTCCTCCTCTTTGCTAAAATGGAACCTCGCTATACCCACCTATATAGAGATCCTGACCAGCAAAGGCACTTCCGGGTGAACACAGTGACATTCCCGGGTCAGAGGACAAAGCCACACTTGCTTGCGAATGTTTGATCACAATATTTTTTTTTTTAGTAATAGGCAGGTGAATGACAAAGACAAAGGCTCAGTTTGAGACATACAACACTGCCTATCCACCAGCTAAATTCATGATGTGCAATGTGGGAACCCTGCAAATCCACTGCAGGTTCCCTCATCGCATTTCACACTGCCATGTGTGACCTGCTGGGAGTAGAGTTGCCACCTCATCCCTTTAAACCCGAACACATATGAGTTACACAGGTCCTGTGGCTGATTAAGGTGGTAATTAAACTCACTTGGTGCCTTATCTGCATTAAATTAGCCTCAGAACCTGTGTAATTCATATGTGTTCGGGTTTAATGGGGTGAGATGGCAACCCTAGCTGGGACTGTCAATACATTGTTAATGACACCCCAATTTTAGCTCACATATCACAGTAGAGTTGCCACCTCATCCCTTTAAACCTGAACACATATGAATTACACAGGTTCTGAGGCTAATTTAATGCAGATAAGGCACCGAGTTTAATTACCATCTTAATCAGCCACACAAGCTGTGCAATTAGTATGTGTTCAGTTTTAAAGGGATGATGTGGCAACCCTATATCACAGTGCAAACTAACAGTTCGGACACCCATGCAATCCAATTCTGGTGCAGACCAAAAAAAAAGGGTCCTGTGCGAGTTTTGTGCGAATGCAATGCAAATTCAGCCATACTATTTGTATGGCTGAAATCGCATTGCATAGACAGTGCATGTGACTTGTACTGCGGTGTGAATCAAACGCAATCTTGCACAGTGCAGCAGTGTGAACCGGCACTTACCTGCAATTCTCCAGACCTGTTAAATGAAAAGACTCAACCTAATCAACCTTTATTATTTACTTGCAGGTGTGCTGAAGAGATTAGTTTTTTTGATCCACGATTACACCTTCTCATAATTTGTCATTAGTAGTGTTGAGCGAACCAGGACTGTAACGTTCGGGTCCGTACCGAACTTTCGGGTGTCCGGGACCCGGACCCGGACCTGGACATTTCAAAACGTTCGGGGTCGGTCCGTGGTTCTGCTATTTTAATCCACATGTTGAGAAGCTGCAGGGCAGCCAATCAACAAGCGTTTCACTGGTTTGCCCTTAGAAGCCATCACAGCCATGCCTACTAATGTCATGGCTGTGATTGGCCAGTGCATCATGTGACCCAGTCTCTTTATAAGCTGGAGTCACGTAGTGCTGCAGTCACATGCTCTTGGGTTAGCTGTGGGGAGAGGATGCTGACAGCGTGAGGGAGAGATTAGAGACATTTTAAGATCTGATACCAAGCGAGTTGTGATGATTACTGTTTAATACTCTTCCACATTAGCACCTAGTTTTTTTGATTA
>BLSH010342061.1:63231-78835 GCA_018402905.1 Glandirana rugosa | reverse complement strand
AACAGTTATATGGCTTCTACCGTTAATTAATACTTTTCAGACACAGTTTGAAGATTATCCACATTCACCTCCATTTTTGCATTTTTTAAGTTTTAATTTTTTTAAAAATATTTAAAGTTATTTCCCTGTCACCATTTTTTTGTAGGGCACTTGCCCTACCCTTACCCCCATTTTACTTCCTTTTGCAGCCCTCTGGGGCTTTCCAGGACTTTCCTACAGCCATTTTTGTGCCTAAAAGTTCGGGTCCCCATTGATTTCAATGGGGTTCGTTGTCCGTGCGATCGTTCGGGTTCCGTCCGGACCCGGACCCGGACTTTGTCCCGAAGTTCGGACGGACCAGCAGAACCCGAACTTCCAGGTGTTCGCTCAACTCTACTCAGAATCTATCCAAGTGGACCATATTTTATCAAACTTTCTGTAACAGTTTCTGTTACTATAAGTAAGCTTATACAGTGGTAAAACAGAACTCATTGTTGAGTGCCAGGCAGCAACTGTTGGCGGGGCAGAAGACTTTCAATGGAGCAGTATCTCCCTGTGCGCATAAAAGGTGGCATAACAGATAAACAACTTTGTATAACAACACAGAGTCAAATCTTCAGAAATATTCAACAAAAGCCATTTTGGATCCAACTTGAGGGTTAAATCACATACCCGATTAAGATCAGCCAATACTGACATCCAGAAGGACAAAGGAGAAGGACAGGACCTGACCGTATGCAGAAAGGATGCCTCGGGCATACCACAGTGGGAGCAAGAGGGTGATGTAGAGGGATAAATAGGCGCTAATCTTTGGGGGGGGGGGGGAGTAATAGGCCCTATGTAAAAATGTAAGCAGAATGAGGTCTCTAGCTGAAATCAATGTGGTGACATAGGAGCTCAGACAATCCTCCCAATCCTCAACCGTCAAATCGGGACTGTCAGTCTGTAATTTTTTACATACTCTAGTAACCTTAGTAGCATAAGCTAAAGACAGACAGAGGTAAAAGGAGGACAACAATCAATCCAAAACTCGAGAACTCAATAAACATTCCACCGGATCAGATTCCAGGGTAATCAAGACTGGGAACTGATTACGGTAGGCATGGCGAGATTGAAAATATCGAAAAAACATCCAATTATGGAGACCAAAAGCATCTTCAAGGTTTAGGAACAATTGCAATTAACTATTAGCAACAATATGTTTCAGTCTTACCACCCCCCTTGTCACCCAGACTTGGGGATCAAGAACACTATTCTTTCCAAAAAGCTTTATTTGAAACATACATTTACAATCAAATGCACATACAGTATGTTAGCAAGATATACAAGGTGAGACATTTTCTAACAACAAATTTGTGTCTGGAGACAAGAGGATAACCAGGAAATTATATAATCCAAAAGATAAATCATGAGTCGCCAAAAAAGTACCTATATTAAAGATTGCCTGTGTATTGAAAATGTAGATAAGTAAGATTGACATTTAGCTTGGTGAATTAATAATGCAAATAGTAATAATGTTTGCTGAAGAGAAATTTCTTGGGAAGGACAAATGAGATGGAAAAAAGAAATAGATACAGAAGACACAGAAGTAGAGTGGGGCACAGAAAGGTTGGAGTTTGGGGCCAGAGGGAGAAGGGGTTGGTAAGGGGGTGAGAGCGGTGACAGCTAAGGGGGAAAAGTAGGGGGGTGGAGAAGGGAGGGAAATTGGGGCTCTATCCTCCTCCGTATGTAGATGAAATGCCCAAAGAAGAGGCTAAGTTATGATCCTGAAATATTCCTGTCGTTGAAAAATGTTGCCAACAGGCCCAGATTTTACTGAACTTGGAGGATGTTTCCCTAGCTTGGTGTAAGCTCCTCCTTTTCTGTGACTTTCTGTATGTGCCTAAACCAGTCTGCTATAGTTGGTGGGGTTGATGCATGCCAATAAGTTCCTGGCTGCATTCACCAAGTACATGGCTAGGGAACGAAAATACTCTGAGGTCCGGATGGTAGAATGATGTAACAAAAATTGAGCTGGGGAGTAGTCTAATGAGTAGGTCGTAATTTGGTTCGTTAGGCTTTCGACCCAGAAAGGTTGGATTTGCGGGCACAACCACCAGATGTGTAAAAGCGTACCCAACTCTTCATTATAGCGCCAGCACTTGGAGGAGATTGTAGGGGTGATCTTATGTAGTTTATAGGAGTTTTGTACCACCTTGAAAATATTTTAAAACCATTCTCCTATGCGTAGACATTGACTGACCCTTTGAGTATGCATGTATAAATATTTTCCCACTCAGAATCTGATAACTCTAGTTTCCATCTGCGACTAGCTATGTTGGTCTTGGGATTGAAGTCACTAAAAAGCATAGAGTATATGTCTGAAATTAGGTATCTTTGGGGTTTATTTTTTAAGTATATCACTTCAAAAGGTGTATGTGGCCAAGTCCAGTGAAGGCGTAATTTAGGGTTGCCCAGAAGGTGCTGTTTTGGTCCAAAACGGAAACTATGATTTGTCAATCGGGAAGAGAGTAATGATAATGTCAGAAATTGACCTTTTCAAAAAAGTTTTCAGCACGGATTGTGGTATGAGGCCAGTTCTATGAAAGAAGGAACACTATTCATATGTGAAAGGGCCGGATTGCCCCACAAGGGCACATGCAGAGAAAGGGTTTCAGATGAACAATTTTTTGCCCTTGCTGCAGTCCATATCGAAACCGTAGTGCACATTAGGAATGGGCAGAACACCCCCAGGTTCGGTTCACACCAGAGCACCGCGAACAGGCAAAAAATTTGTGTGAACATGCGAACCCCAGTAAAGTCTATGGGACACGAACATGAAAAATCAAAAGTGCTCATTTTAAAGGCTTATATGCAAGTTATTGTCATAAAAGTGTATGGAGGAATCGGGTACTGCCCTAGGGAACATGTATCAATGCAAAAAAAGTTTTTAAAACAATTGTTTTTTTCAGGAGCAGTGATTTTAATAATTCTTAAAGTGAAACAATAACAATGAAATATTCCTTTAAATATCGTGCCTGGGGGATCCCCTTAGCCTTCCTGTAAAGTGGGGCATCTGTGTGATGTTTAGAACAGTGCCGCAGCAAAATTACATTTCTAAAGGAAAATAGTAATTTAACCGCTACCCAACCACCCGCTCAGTGGTTTGAAGGCGGCAGCATGACTTCGCTGCGCAAATCGCCATCACCTGATGGTGGGTGCGGAAGCGTGTATTGTGTGCACCGCCTGAGGCACGCTAATCAGCAAGTAGGGCTGACTCGATGTCTGCCGGCTACCTGCTATCGCTCCCCCGCAGTGACAGAACAGGGATCCGTGAATATAAACAAGCCAATCCCCGTTCTGACAGGGGAGAGGAGAGTGATCTATGTTCCCAGTATATGAGAGCAGCGATCTCTCTCCTCCCCCAGTCATCCCAGCCCCCGTACAGTTAGAACACTGTGACAGAGAACACATTTAACCCTTTGATTGCCCCCTAGTGTTAACCCCTTCCCTGCCAGTGACATTTATACAGTAATCAGTGGTTATTTATAGCACTGATCGCTGTATAAATGTCAGTGGTCCCAAAAAATCTGTCTGCTGCAATATCGCAGTCCCGCTAAAAATCGCAGATTGCCGCCATTACTAGTAAAAAAATACTAATAAAAATGCCATCAATATACGCTTATTGCAATTTTTTTTTACCAAAAATTTGTAGGAGAATACATATTGGCATAAACTGATGAATACATTTTTTTACATATTTTTTTGGATATGTATGCAAAAAAAAATATATATTTTTTTTCAAAATTGTCGCTCCTTTTTTGTTCATAGCGCAAAAAATAAAAAGCGCAGCGGTGATCAAATACCACCAAAAGAAAGTTCAATTTGTGGGGAAAAGGACATACATTTTGTTTGGGTACAACGTCGCACAACCCTGCAATTGTCAGTTAAAGCGACGCAGTGCCGTATCGCAAGAAATGCTCAGGTCAGGAAGGGGGCAAATCCTTCCAGGGCTAAAGTGGTTAAACATGCTTGTGGCTGGGGCGTGGCCTGACTGCGCTGTGAATGGCGGCATCAGCTCTCAACTCCAGGGCACAATCAGCAAAAGCTATCTCTCAGCGGCTGACCACCGGACTAAATTGCCCATCGACCGACTCCTTATCATACAGACAAGGGACAGCAGAGATGTCAAAAACAGAGGAAGGAATATAAACCTCCTAAAAAGCTGACAGAATACTTCCCCCCACCAGGCCCCACAGAAGGACAAGATGGCACTGGCGGCTTCACAGGGGACACAGCGCGACTCCAATCAATCCCCAACAGGGACAGCAGCCTTGGATCCAGGACGTCCACCCCTCCTAACACCGTGGGTGAGTCCTCTCCCCCTCCCTGCTCAACCACATCTAGTCCAGCAAAATCCAGACTGAGGACAGCAGAGCCGAAGAATGCTCAGACGTGCACTATCACCCATCCCCCCTCACAGCTACGGTCTGCACTGGATGAATTCCCAGCCTCTGATCAGCCTGTTTCTGAACAGGCAATGAAAGCTATGTTACAGTCACTGAGGCACTCTCTGTTCACTGACCTCTCCTCAGCAGTTTCCTCCATAGCTGGCACAGTACAGCTCCAGGACAAACAAATCCACACCATTGAAGCCAGGCTGGGAGAAATACAGCTAGCACACAATGACACTGTGGATGCACTGTCTGCTCATGAGGAAGATCTACAATTAATCCACCTAAAATTGGCAGAATTAGAAGATTGTTCCCGCAGGAACAATATTAAATTCTGGAATGTTTTTGAATCAATCCAACAATCATAATTGAAAAATTTCTTGCAAGCCCTAATGCGTGCCCTCATCTCTGATCTGACTGACAAAGAGCTGGAAACTGACAGGGCGCACAGACTACCAAAGCCCCCCTTCCTACCTCCCTCCACCCCCAGGGATGTACTCGCCCGCATCCACTTTTTCAAAACCAAGGAGAGCATAATGTATGCAGCAAGGCACTCCAACAAGCTGCCTGACCCCTTTAATGCCATCAACCTCTATGTCGACCTATCAAAGGCAGTAGTACGTACTCTCCAAGAGGGCCTCAAGCTACTGCGCTTATGGCATATTCTGCCTGTGGACCCAACCACTACACAGAGCCACTCCAGTTCACTGATGGACACCAGCGAGTCGCAACAATCCAAGTAATCCCATGAAGAAGGTCTGGTTGTCTCCTTAAGCAACAATGCTGACAGCCTATAGCTCCATTCGGCTACGCCTGTTTGCCTGAACTGTTACCTAGGACCTACCTTGATTCATTGGTTTAGGTAGGCCCGGATACCCCCTCTACACCGGAAGAGCAGCTCAGTTAGCTGCCATTGAGCTTGTGACAACCTATCTGTCCCAGGCTCCCACTTTTTACACTTTTCCGTTTCCCCCTCCACCTGGTACCAGGATCCTCCTCTCTCCCATCCCTCACGAGAATTTATCACCAGCTCCGAACCTGAAACTCATCTATTCCTCAGGAACATGCCTTTTAAGATTGTGTCCCTCAATGCTAGGGGACTGAACTCACCCCAGAAACGATCCTCCCTCCTCAGAGAAGCTAATCATTTGCAATCAGACATCCTCATGGTCCAGGAGACCCACTTCTCCAGTCTCCACGCCCCCAAATTCTCTCTGAAGAAATACGCACGGGTACTTTTGGCTTCCAACGAGAAAAAGAAAAACGGAGTCCTAATAGCTTTTAAAGATACACTACAAGTCACTGTGCACCAAACCATAATGGACCCCAATGGCAGGTTTCTCATAATATCTTGCTCACTAGACAACACCCTCTACACTCTGGTGAATGCATATGGGCCGAACAAACAACAACTCAGATGTTTCAAGAGACTATACAAAAAAGTGCCCCATTCCAATAATACCCGATTAATCATGGGTGGGGACTTCAACCTCGTTGGTGACCCAACCATGGACACAAAAAACACCTCCCGCCAACACAGACTGGCTCTCAACCCAGTGATCCGAAAATTAGGTCTTTTTGAGGTGTGGAGATGCCAGCACGGTGCGGAGAAAACTTCTCATACTTCTCTTCCTCACAGCTTTCCTATTCCCGCATTGACTTTTTCCTGGTGGACAAACTGTCTCTCCAGGAAATCACAGACTCTACAATTGGACAAATTTCATGGTCAGACCATGCCCCTATATCCCTATCAGTTGGACCGCAAGTCGACAAACCTATGGAGACTCAACTCCTCTCTTTAAGCAGATCCTGTCATTATGAAGACCCTCACTGAAGAGCATCAGAATTTCTTTGACCTTAATGACCACCCAGATGTGGCGTGTTTTACACTGTGGGCAGCCTATAAAGCTTATATGAGAGGAGTGCTCATTAAGCTTCATAGCCATGCTAAGAGGCAGAGGATGCAGCGAATTGATGAGGCACTATCCAAAATTGACCTCCTTGAAAAAACAAACACACTATCCCCATCACCACAAATAACGACAGAGCTCACCACTTGGAGACAAAAACTTAGGGCCCTTCTTCTACACAACTATGAAGTCTCCCTCCATAAAAAGAAGGCCAACTTGCCTTGAGCAACAAAGCCAGTGCCCTACTCGCCCGACAGATTAAAACTCAGACCACCAAATCTAAAATTCCCCTGATCCACCACCCCACCACTAAATTGCCCTTGACCAATCCACAACAGATAGCGGACGCATTCAGTGATTATTACCACTCCCTTTACAACCTAAAGGAAGACTCACACACCCCTCAGCCCTCACTGTCTCAAATACAAGACTTCCTAACCTTGGTCAACCTCCCAAAAATCTCACTGATTCAACAAGCCCAACTAGCCCTCCCCTTTTCCTCCTTAGAAGTAAGGAAAGCGATCAAATCACTTCTAACTTCTAACAAAGCGTCAGGCGAAGATGGATTCTGTAACGAGTATTACCAAAAACTCGCCGACTTTCTGATACCCAGACTCTCTATCCTCTCTAATGCCGCTGCCTCCTTCCCGATAGATATGTTAAGATCTACCATTGTGACTATTCCAAAACCCGGCAAGGACCCCTCTATCACTTCCAACTACAGTCCAATATCCCTCCTAAACACTGACATAAAAATGTATGCCAAAATATTAGCCACCAGACTGAAACCCTTGCTCTCGGAACTCATACACCCGGACCAAGTAGGTTTCATCCCACACAGACAAGCCCCTGATGCTACGAGAGGGGTCATAAACTTACTACACCAAACTAACCAAACTCGAACGCCTTCTCTGCTCCTGTCTCTGGATGCGGAGAAGGCATTCAATAGAGTCCACTGGGGGTTCCTGCAAGAAACCCTACAAAAATTTGGGATTACAGGCAGATTCTATAACGAGATCCTCTCCCTCTACTCCAATCCCTTGGTCAGGGTTCTCACAGACGGAATGTTATCAAAACTGTTTAAAATCACAAATGGCACATGCCAAGGCTGCCCTCTCTCCCCCATTATTTTCGCCCTCCTAATGGAGCCACTGGCCACCAAAATTAGACAAGACTCATGACTACAGGGTATCTCTCACCAAGGAATGGAGCATAAGGTCAGCCTCCGCTGATGACACCATTCTCATGATTTCAAACCCTGAACAGTCCCTCCACGTGATTCATGAAATCCTCCATCTCTTCACTGAAGTTTCGTACTACAAACTAAATGCCTCCAAACCCACGGTCCTCCTGCTAATCATCTCTCTGAAGCACATTGACCACTTAAAAAGCGAATTCCCTTATACATGGGTGACCCAAGCTATCCCTTACCTTGGGATCAACTACCAAGTTTACAAACCCAACTTTATGACCTCAACTACAAATCTTTCTTAAAACAACTACCCCTACTTCTGCGAGAGCTCCAGACGCAATATCTCTCCACAGTGGGGAGTTTAGCCTCACTAAAAATGATAATCCTGCCCAAGCTACTCTACATATTCCGCACAGTCATAACCCATATTCCCCAATCCTTCTTTAAATCCGCACAGAGTATAATCTCTAAATTTATCTGGGATAACAAACCTCCCCGTTGCGCTAGCCACACTCTAACCAGACACCAACACCAAGGAGGGGCGGGTTTGCCCCACATTATCACGCAACAATACTTGAGCAAATGTACTACTGGTGGCACCCCTCTCCCAATAAAATTTGCTCCCAAATGGAAGGGGCTCGCGCCTCACCCAACAAACTGACAAACTCCCTTCTACTCCTCTCAGCAGGCTACCAGCTACCCAAAAGCTCCATATCTCCAGCAGTATCAGCCTCTCTAAAGGCCTGGCAACAGCTCATGACCATACAGAAACCCAAAATGCCCATGAGAAAATGTCCCATACCCCTCACCACCCTAGAAATCTTAATCCCCAACCTCTCCACCAAACTCTGGTCATCCAGAGGAATTTCCTCAGTTGAAGACCTTCTGACACTGGGGACTTTGAAATCCTTCTCTAACCTACAAAGCCTATTTGCCTTACTGACAGCTGAAGCGTATAACTACGCGAGGATAACCCACTACCTGAGAACCTCTGGCCTCCACACGTCAGCAAACATACCAGAACCTTTTGACTTATTTTTCTCGCAACTCCTGCACCCTAAGCATGGTATATCTTACCTCTACAAAAATTTTGTAGACCAGTCCTCCCACTTGCAACCACCCACCTTAGCCAAATGGGACACAGAGGTTAATCTAACTACCCATCCGGAGAAATGGAACAAAGCCTTCCAACTCACGTACAAAGCCTCACATTGTTCCAACCACTGGGTCCTCTGTCAAAAAACGATCCACAGATGGTACCTTACCCCCTACAAGCTCTCCAAAATATAACCAGACTCTCCCAATACTTGCTGGAGAGCTTGTGGTTCAATGGGGACCATGGCACACACCCTCTGGTTCTGTAAATCCCTAAGCTCATATTGGAAACAAATATTTGTCTTACTTTCATCAATAGCGCAGACTCCTATGACCCCTTCACCAGAAACAGCACTTCTCCACCTGAACATGGAGCAGTTCCCCCTGAATTCTTGTGTTGTGATAATCCATCTCCTCCTTGCGGCCAAGTTAAATGTAACTAGAAATTGGAGAAAATCTGAACCCCCCTCTCTCCCATTGCAGACTTAAACCTGCAGTGCAAGATGGAGAAAATGATAGCTAGAAAGAACCTTGCTATGACCAAATTCCTCCACAACTGGTCCACCTGGCTCACTAACCCAAAATGCACAGTAAGTTGATGCACACACACCGGATCCCTGGTACCCCCCCCTTTCATCACCACATCCCTTCTTCCTCTTGAGCTATTGCTTCTCTTCACATGAACAGCTATACCCCATTGCATTGCTCTCCTCCTGTTGTTTTAACTGCTTTATCCCTGCTTGTTTCGAGTTTATTGAGTTAACTGACATTAATTGTGTATAAGCTACTGTAATGCTCTAGATGGAACTATTATTACATAGCTATGTACCGTACATACTCTGTTCTATAAAATCTAAAAAAAAAAAAACTTGCTTGTGGCTGTAATGTACTGCTGCCTCCCGGCAATATAGATAAAAAATCAAGGAAAACAGCTTAGCCCCCCCAGTCCATACCAGGCCCTTCAGGGAACTCCATGCCAAAATTTTTTTAAAAATTAACATGGGGTCCCCTTAAAATCCATACCCAACCTTTATCTGAGCGTGCAGTCTGGCAGGGCAGGATAGGTGGGAGGAGCGAGCACATGCCCTTAACATGGGGGTGTGGGTGCTTTGGGGCAGGAGGGGCTCTGCACCCCCCACCCCAAAGCACCTTGTCTCCATGTTGATGGGGACAAGGGCCTCTTCCAAACAACCCTGGGCTGTGGTTGTCGGTGTCTGTGGTGGAGGGCTTATTGGAATCTGGAAGCCCCCTTTAACAAGGGGCTACCAGATCCTGGCCCCCCATGTGAATGGGTATCGGGTACATTGTACCCCTACCCATTCACCAAAAAGTGTCAAAAACTTACAAAAGATAGGAGACAGTTTTGGACAATTCCTTTATTTTAAAAAAAGTGTCCTGCGATGTACATCGTCAATCGCGGCTCCGATGGACCGAAAAAGAAAAAAAAAAGAAAAACGCATCTGCCTCTTGCAGAGGCAACTTGCTGAATGGGCTGTCTTCGGTTTGACAGCTCTTATATATGCAAGAGCGGGGCCACCCGGTGTCATGTTTACTTTTTTGAAACTTTGTTGGTGAATGGGTAAGGGTACAACGTTCCCGATACCCATTCACATGGGGGGTGGGATCCGGGGGCCCCTTTGTTAAAGGGGGCTTCAAGATTCCAATAAGCACCCACCCACAGACCCCAACAATGACCAGCCAGGGTTGTCGGGAAGAGGCTCTTGTCCCTATCAACATGGAAACAAGGTGCTTTGGGGGGAACCCCAAAGCACCCTCCCATGTTGAGGGCATGTGGTCTGGTATGGTTCAGGAGGGGGGGGGGTGCTCGCTTATCATCCCCTATCCTGAACTGCCAGGTTGCATGCTCAGATAAGGGTCTGGTATGGATTTTGTGGGGGACCCCAATGCCATTTTTTATAAAAAAATTGGTGCAGGTTCCGCTTAAAGTCCATACCAGACCTAAAGGGCCTGGTATGGATTTTGGGGAGACACCCACGCCATTTTTTAAAAAATTTGGAGCGGGGTTCCCCTTAACCATTTCAATACACTGTGTTATATATACTACACTGACTGTACTATATATTCTGAACTGCATTATATTAACTATGCGGACTGCACTATATACTCTGAACTGATATATATACAGCACACGCAGTGGCCACACAAAATATTGACCCTTTGAACCCAATTTAGATCATTTTCAGTTAGGGGTGTACTCAATTTTGTGCCAGCAGTTTAGACATTAATGGCTATGTGTTGAGTTATTTTGAGGGGACTAACAAATTTATACTGTTATACAAGCTATACGCTCACTATTTTATATTGTAGCAAAGTTTCCTTTCTTCAGTGTTGTCACATGAAAAGATAGAATAAAATATTTACAAAAATGTGAGGGGTGTACTCACTTTTCTGAGATACTGTATACTATACACACTGCGCTATATACTCTGAACTGCAATATATATACTATGCAGACTGCAATATTTACTCTGAAATGCAATATGTATACTATGCGGACTGCACTATATACTCTGAACTGCAATATATATACTAACCCTATACTATGTGGACTGCATTATATTTACTATACTGACTGTACTATATACAGTACTCTGAACATATATATATATACTATCCAGACTGCACTATATACTCTAAGGAAGAGTTAGCCAGAGATTGACAATTGTAAACTCTCATATAGAGGAGAACAAAATAAACAAGCATAAGCCTACATCACAAATTATTTTCCAGGAGAGAAAGATACAAATATGAAAATGAAAGAAACTCGCGGTCCGGAGAGATCCCGCTGCCTACCTGATTACCCCATCTGGGAACAAACTGTAACCAGTGAGACAGACAAAAATCAACTCCGGTCCATACACTATTAAGTAACCAAAGATTATAATTGACATAACTATCGCTCTATCCGGTGGTAAAGAGGGCACCATCAAGGCCGTAACACAGGCCCGACTGACATTTAGAGGTTATAGCCGTTACCCTCCCCAAACCTCTAGGATATGAGGGAGAGGGACTCCTCAAATAATAAAACCTCCAGCAAGCAGAGCAAAATAGAGAAGGAAAACCCAAAGGAATGGGGTAGCAGTAATAGGGAAAATAGAAGAAAAGAAGCCAAAGGTAGTTAAAGTGATAGAAAAAAGGCACCAGGGAAACTGTCCGAAAGGGTAGATATTTGTGAATCACAAAGGGAGTTTAAGGTATCTCTTCCAAGGTTCCCAAACTAGGTCAAACTTAGAGGAGGTATCCAAGATAATATTGGCAAGCCTTTCCTGAACCATGATCCAGGAAATCTTTTGTTTTGCTTCAGCGAAGGAAACCGAAGACCGTTTCCAGGATCTGGCTATTGTGATCGTGGCACTTAGTAGAATAAAATGGAGAAGTTTAAATAAAGGTTTGGAGAAACCATCGGGTTTAGCATTAAGAAGGGCTACCTCTGGACTCTGGGGGACTGAGAGGCCCGAAATCTTACGAATCAAGTGGAAAATATTATTCCAATACCCCCTAAGACGAGGGCATTACCACCAAATGTGGAGAAAGGAGCCCTTGTGACCTGAACTGCATTTTATAAATACTATGCGGACTGCACTATATACTCTGAACTGCATTTTATATATACTATGCGGACTGCACTATATACTCTGAACTGCAATATATATATACTATGCGGCTTGCACTATATACTCTTAACTGCAATGTATACTGTATACTATGTGGATTGCGCTATATACTCTGAACTTCATTATATATACTATACGGACTGCACTATATACTCAGAACTGATATATATATACTATGCGGACTGCACTATATACTCTGAACTGCAATATATATACTATGCGTACTGCACTTTATACTCTGAACTTTATTATATAAACTATACTGACTGCACTATATACTCTGAACTGATATATATATATATATATATATATATATATACTATGCAGACTGCACTATATACTATGAACTGCAATATATATTCTATGTGGACTGCACTATATACTCTGAACTGTATTATATACAGTTGTGTTCAAAATAATAGCAGTCCAACATCACTAACCAGATCAATCACTAATTTTGGTATAAATTATATTTCTGCATGGCAAATAATTTACTAGTAGGTGTAGTAGAGTAATAGACAACCAACAGACCCAACAGTCATGACATGCATGCTGCCGATTCTGTGTAATTGAATCATTAATTGAAAGGAGTGTGTTCAAAATAATAGCAGTGAGGAGTTCAGTTAGTAAGGTCATTCAGTCTGTGAAAAAACAAGTGTCAAACGGGTGGCCCTTATTTAAGGATGATGGTAGCACATGTTGTACATGCTGGGTACAGTGCATTTCTCTCTGAAAATCTGAGTAAAATGGGTCGTTCTAGACATTGTTCAGAAGAACAGCATACTTTGATTAAAAAGTTGATTGGAGAGGGAAAAACATAAAGAAGTGAAGAAACTGATGGGCTGCTCAGCTAACATGATCTCAAATGCGTTAAAATGGCAACCAAAACCAGAAAGATGTGAAAGAAAACGGAAAACTACCATTCAAATGGATCTAAGAATAGCCAAAATGGCAAAGACTCAGCCAATGATCAGCTCCAGGGTGATCAAAGAAGGTCTAAAGATACCTGTGAGTACTGTAACAATTAGAAAATGCCTATGTGGAGCCAAGCTATTGGCAAGAAGCTACTGCAAAGTTCCATTGTTGAATAAATGACATCTGCTAAAGAGGTTACAGTTTGCCAAAGAACACATTGACTGGCCTAAAGAGAAATGGTGCAACTTTTTTCTTTTTGGGTCTAGGTGCCACAGACAGTTTGTGAGATGACCCCCAACCACTGAATTCAAGCCACAGTACATTGTGAAAGCATCATGATATGGGGATGTTTCTCATACTATGGTGTTGGGCCTATTTATCGCATTCCAGGGATCAAGAATCAGTTTGACTGCATCAAAATACTTGAAGAGGTCATGTTGCCTTATGCCGAAGAGGAAATGACCTTGTAATTGGTGTTTCAGCAAGACAATGACCCCAAACACACCAGTAAGCAAGCATTATCTTGGTTCCAGAACAATACCTTTTCACAGGAGCCAGAAGTTGGTTGACTCCATGCAATACAGATGTGAAGCAGTTCTCGGAAACCAGTGGTTATACAACTAAATATTAGTTCAGTGATTCACAGGAAAGCTAAATCCATTCCATACCATTCTGTGATGGCCATGTGTCCGTATACCCGGATTTTTCTGCAGAGATCCAGCGACGCCGGGCCCAATTTGGAGAAGCCAAGCAACAACTCCGGGTCAAAAACCTGAAGTACTCAATGATGTACCCCGCTAAGCTAAGAGTCGTGGGAGAAGATAGGGTGCACTTCTTTGAAGACCCCGAAGCTGTTATCACCTGGCTAGAACGCTAGGTGATTGCACACAGGCCCTGCTGGGTACTCATGCCTGTCCCTGAACTGCATTGCTCCTACTAACAGACACTCAAAATCCTACTTGACAACCGACTTGTAACCGTGAGTTTGCTCTGAGGGGCCCTATTTTTACTTTCTCTCCCCCCATCACGCTACACCCGGCCCTGTTTGCTCCTTTCTTGCCCCCATTTATATGGCCACATGGCGCATCTATGTATATACATATGCTACTATAAGAGCGCCCCTCTTCCCCTAACATGCTAAACTGCCTTCAAACCTACACAGACGGCGGATATTGGTGGAATATTTTTTGAAAAGTTCCCCGAATTTTATCCTGATGAGCACATCTAACTTGCTAGGCACGGATGGACTGCTCACTACTGTTGAGCCCCCTGCGCTGATGCATGTCCTACAGAGGATGTTCGCCCATAGCCACATGGGTCAAATGTGGCAACTATGCACAGTGCTTTGCATTTTCTCTGTACCTCAAGCTAAGTTGCCCTGGCCAGCACCTCTCCGCGAGATATGTGTTATGCTCGAGCAGAGAGTGTTAATTTGCTGGACCAGAGACTGGTTATTTTACATTGCTGCTTTGCAGACTTTTCTTTTAGTTAGTTCCTTATTGTTTACTTTTATAAGTTTTTGTACTACAGTGATAAATTTTCTCAAGTTTTCAGAAGGGTATGAATTGCACGCACGAATTATGCATTACCAGCAGAGCACTATACGGCCGATACATTACACGCGTTGGACAACATGTGATATTCAAACGTATGGACAGAGACCAAAGGGCGGTGTAGATGTGCTGCTGGTTACTAATGTGGCTCTAGCGGTGGGACCTGGGGACGGGGAGCTACCGTCTGGTGGCGCCTTAACACCTCATGTCGCATTGGTGAGTCTCACTGTCTTGTCCCTGGGTGTCCTTCAATATCCATTCAGCATGCCTATTCCAACATGGCCCCAATTAAATTAGTCACATGGAATGTCCGAGGACTATGTGCCAGACCCAAACGTACAGCGGTGTTATCCCACATAAAGTCGCTAAGGGCGGACATAATTGTATTGCTGGAGACGCATCTAACTGGCCAGCTACAGCTCACACTTAAAAAAACGTGGGTGGGTTCGGTATACCAGTCCCCCTATAGCCCACATTCTAGAGGAGTGGCAGTCCTTATAGCCAAACGGGTACAATTGACATTGCAGGCGGACCCCCAGGGCAGATATGTGTTTTTGCATGCTAAGGTAAATGGGGTTGAAATGCTATTACTTGCCTACTATGTGCCCCCCCATTTCAATTTGCTATTATTACTAAGGGACTAGACTTTATGGCGCTACACCCTGTAGTTCCTGCTATTTGGTTGGGTGACTTTAACATGGTGGTGGATCCGGCTCTAGACAGACCACCACTGGCGGCCTTGGATGATAGTTAGTGTTGAGCGAACCCGGACTGTAACGTTCGGGTCCGTACCGAACTTTCGGGTGTCCGTGGCACGGACCCGGACCCAGGCACGGTGCCTGTGGGCTTTCAAGCCATGCCTGGGCTTGCAATGTCAGGCCCAAGCGAGTTG
>BLSH010342061.1:39730-58250 GCA_018402905.1 Glandirana rugosa | reverse complement strand
TGTGTATAAGAGACAGGTGTATTGTCGGAACGTGTGTTTAGCACGGCAGGGGGCGTTATCACAGACAAGCGGAGCCGTTTGTCCACATCCAATGTGGACAAGCTAACCTTTATTAAAATGAATCAGGCATGGATCCCACAAGACTTGTCTGTACCTTGTGCAGAATAAACATTTAGACCGGACTCACACAGCCATTCATATACTTCTTTTTTTGAATAGGCCGCAATACAAAAAAAAAACCATGTTGGCTACCTCCTCCTACTCCTCTACCACCGCCACTTCCACCTACACTGCCACGGTCACGGCCTAGTCAACCTCTAGGCTCCTACTTCACATCCACCCCCCTTCCCATTTTTTTATTTGATTTTAATTTATTTTCCCTATCCCCATTTATTTGTAGGGCACTTGCCCTAGTTTGAAGATGATTTTAGAACAGTTATATGGCTTCTACCGTTAATTAATACTTTTCAGACACAGTTTGAAGATGATCCACATTCACCTCCATTTTTGCTTTTTTTAGGTTTTTATTTTTTAAAAAATATTTAAAGTTATTTCCCTGTCCCCATTTTTTTGTAGGGCACTTGCCCTACCCTTACCCCCATTTTACTTCCTTTTGCAGCCCTCTAGGGCTTTCCAGGACTTTGTTACAGCCATTTTTGTGCCTAAAAGTTCGGGTCCCCATTGATTTCAATGGGGTTCGTTGTCCGTGCGATCGTTCGGGTTCCGTCCGGACCCGGACCCGGACTTTGTCCCGAAGTTCGGCCGGACCAGCAGAACCCGAACTTCCAGAGTTTCGCTCAACTCTAATGATAGTCCACAATCCACCACTAGATTTGGCAGGTGATGGGAGAGTTCGCGCTGGTGGACACTTGGCAGCACAGGTTCCCGTCCACCCGTGCATACTCATGTTTCTGCGCATCCCACTCAACCTTGTCGTGCATAGTCTACATTTTTGTATCCTATACCTTATTACCGCGGCTGGTGGAGGTGGGATTTGGACCCCGGGTGCTGTCAGATCATTCGCCATATTGGATAACACTGGACCTCCAGACCCCTCAGACACCCCAGAGTTGGAGGCTGAACCCCTTCTGGTTGTTGGTCCTGCCTACAGTGGACCGACTGCAGGAGGAGTGGATGCACTATTTTGCCACTAATGAGCACCAATAACTGCAGTATGGGAGGCCTTCAAGCTACATGCGAGATCCACTTTAGCCACCCACATATCTAGACACAAGTCATCCTCCAAATTAATCCTACAGCAGGCCGAGGCACGATTAGAGTCCCTGGAGAATGCTTGCCATCTAGACCCCTCTCCAGACAATATTTCCTCTATGCGGTCGCAGCTTCGGCTAGTTAACCACTTACTCTTTGACAAAGCAAAGCAGCAAACATTCTTATGAACACGGGGAACGGGCTGGCAGGCTGCTAGCCTACCCTGCCCATCTAGATCACAAACCGCCGGTGGTAGTGACTCTGGCCGATCCCACCGGACGACAAACAGCAGACCCAATACAGGTGGCAGATCTATTCCGCACATTCTTTGCTACGTTGTATGCCTCCACTGTCCAATACACACAGGTAGAATTGACTGACTTTCTACTTAATGTCCAATTCCCCTCCCTGACCCAAGCTCAGATGACCACACTCGACGCTCCAATCACATCGGACGATATTGCGGAAGCAATGGCGCAGATGGCTACATCAAAGGCCCCCAGCACAGATTGGCTCCCTCTAGAGTTTTATACTCAATTTGGGACTCTACTGGTACCGAAACTGGCCCAACTCTATAAATATATGTTTGACACTCTCACACTCCCGGAATCTATGACGGAAGCACTAATTATCCTTATACCCAAACCAGGGAAGGATCCTTCTCTCCCTGAATCATATAGACCAATATCCCTACTACAATTGGATATAAAGATTCTGTCTAAAGTTCTCGCGACTCGGTTGAATAAGGTAATTTTGTCCTTGATCCACCCGGACCAAGTTGGCTTTATGCCCAACAAAAATACCGCACACAATCTCCGTAGGCTGTTTATTAACTTGCAAGCTGCACATGAGTCCGCGGGTTCTAGGGTAGTAGTCAGCTTAGATGCGGCAAAGGCATTTGACTCTGTCGAATGGCCATACCTTGGGGATGCCTTTGTAACTATGGTTTTGGCCCCAACTTCATAAAATGGGTTCAACTATTATATCAATCCCCTACAGCTAAAGTTTTGGCAAATGGTGTAATGTCTGACCCATTACCGTTGGCCAGAGGTACACGACAGGGATGCCCACTGTCCCCACTGTTGTACGCCCTGGCCATAGAACCCCTGGCGATAGCAATAAGATCTCATCCACAGATTGAAGGTCTGTGCTTGGGTCCCCTAACCGAAACCATCAGTCTGTATGCAGACGATATGCTGCTGTAGCTGCGAGACGCGGGCCCCTCTCTTGTAGCGGCCCTAGAACTTATAAAAAAAGTGTGACTTTTTCGGGACTGCGCATAAATTGGGATAAATCCCAAATACTGCCCCTGGATCCGGAGGTCCCCGACGAATCGCAAGCTCTCCTCCCATTAGCATGGGTTAGCCAATTTAAATATCTGGGGATTCTCATCTCCCGCTCTACTGCAGATTATATTAGGCTCAACATTGAACCCCTCTATGGTATAATAAAAGCCAAGACGCAATCCTGGGCACGCCTACCCCTGGGGATAATGGGACGCATAAACCTCATAAAAATGATTTTGCTGCCCAAACTTCTCTATGCCTTTTGGCACTCCCCGATATACTTACCCCTCCTAATATTTAAAACCATGGAATCTATCCTGAATTCCTTCGTGTGGGGCACCTCTAGACACAAACTTACCTGGCAAGCCCTGAAAAACCCAACGGATATGGGAGGAGTTGCCCTCCCAGATCTAGCTACCTACTACTTAGCTGCCCAACTGTCCCACTTTTTCCACCTGGACAAAATGGATAGACTCAGATACCTTGCATTGATATGCCCCATGGTCTCCACCAAGATCACCCATCCGTTTCAAATTATATTCACGGGCAATAGAGCTCCGGCGGGACTGAGATACAGGGGTGCTATGTTATGCCAACATTGCAGAGTATGGGATTTGGTGGTACGCAGATTGAGGGCCACCCACATACATGCACATACCCCACTTTGGGGTAACACTAACCTTCCCGAATTGCTACTGCTACCAAACATAGAGATGTGGATTGAGAAGGGAGTTGTGTACCTGTCACAAGTGCTAGACGGTCAAGGTGTAAAACAATTTCAAGAACTCAAAGAAACTTTTAACCTGCCCAACACAATGCTCTTTCGCTTCCTCCAGCTTTGCCACGCGCTTCAGTGCCAGTTTCCTACCCCTGTCCCAGACCTGTCGGCACTCTACCTGGCGGAGGTCTGCCTGTGTGAAGACCCTAAAAAATTAATCTCCATTTATTATGTAGCTCTTATCACACCAGCAGTCACAGACCTAGCTTTTAGATTAAAGAACAGGTGGGTAGGAGATGTGGGCAAGTTGGAGGATGACGAATGGTCAGAAGCAGTGGAATCATGCAAGAAGGTCTCCCCCAAACTGTCAGACAGACTCACGCAACTGTACATCTTACATAGGACGTACCTTACCCCGGCCCGAATCAGTAAATACCAACCCTTACAGGACCCCTCATGCCCTAGATGCGGAGATAGAGATAGCTCTTTTTATCACCTTATATGGACATGCCCAGTCTTACAGGAATACTGGGCCCAAGTGATTCAATTCCTGCACAACAAAATGGGCTCCCCCCTAACACTGTGCCCTAAACAATGCATCCTAGCGGTACTCCCCAATCAAGAGGAAGGTAACAGACATTTGTATACTTTCCTGCAAGAAACCCTGCAGACTCCTAATAGCTAAAAAATGTCTCAGACCTGAAGTACCAACCTTGCAGGAATGGATAGCTAAGGTCAACCAAAGCCTTTAAACGGCTGATATATAAACACAAAGAATGTCCAGCTAAGTACCACAAAATATGGGACAGATGGCTGGATTCTTCGGCCACTCCATCTGAACCACAGGCAGAATAGAGGAGAGCTGAGAGTCCTGTCATGCCCTAAAATAATATGATGACCCTTAGATGATATATTGTTATTCTGGAATTAGGATGGGATTCGCTGTGTTATGCTGTATTTTAACAACTGACCTGGTTGCCCTTTATTTACATGACTTAACACTGTATGATGCACAGAAACTTTTGCATGTTCTTTGTGTGCAAGTACCCATTGTACCCTTTTTCTTTTTATTCACAATAAAAGCTTTTCATTTAAAAAAAAAAAAAAAAACAAGACACAAGTGGTTTGCACACTGTGCAATGAGAGGCTGAAGTGAGGCAAAAATGTTCTAAACCTGAGCACAACCTCCATGACCAGGCATCTAAATGCAAAGCACTTGCTGCAGTGGGATAAGTACCTCAAAATCCAAGAAAGGTCTCGGTCTCCTCCTGCTTCCTCTTCTTCTGCTGCCTCAGCCTCTTCCTCCACCACTACAGTGCCAGTGTCACCTGCTACCCAGCAAACAGATGATATGACAGCAACGCCACCATGTCCGCCACCATCCCCAAGCATTTCCACATGGTCCCATGGAAGCTTACAGCTCTCCATCTCCCAAACACTGGAGAGAAAGAGGAAGTACCCCCCTACCTACCCGCGATCCCTGGCCCTGAATGCCAGCATTTCAAAATTCTTGGCCTTTGAAATGCTGTCATTCCGTCTGGTGGACACGGACAGTTTTAAAAACCTGATGGCGGTGTGTGTCCCACAGTACGTGATTCCCAGCCGCCACTACTTTTCCAGGGGAGCCATCCCTTCCCTGCACAAACAAGTCGGGACGAGATCAAGTGTGCACTGCGCAACGCCATCTGTGGCAAGGTCCACATAACCACTGATACGTGGACCAGTAAGCATGGGCAGGGACGCTATATCTCGCTAACTGTACACTGGGCAAATGTAGTGGCGGGTGGGCCTGAGGCGGCTAGCTGTTTAGCGCATGTCCTTCCACCACCGAGGATTGCAGGGCATTTCTCTTTGCCTCCTGTTGCCTCCTCCACCTACTGTGCTTCCTCCTCCTACTCCTCCTCTACCACCTCCTCATCCGCTCAGCGTAACACCTTCACCACCAACTTCAGCACATCCAGGGGGAAACGACAGCAGGCTGTTTTAAAACTGATATGTTTGGGTTATAAACCCCACACTGCGCAAGAGCTGTGAATGGGCATTGAACAACAGACCGATGAGTGGTTGTTTCCACTGAGCCTCAAGCCCGGCCTGGTGGTGTGCGATAATGGACGAAATCTCATAGCAGCTCTGGGCCTAGCCGGTTTGACGCACATCCCTTGCCTGGCGCATGTGCTGAATTTGGTGGTGCAGACATTTCTAAAAAACTACCCGGATATTTCAGAGCTGCTGCAGAAAGTGCGGGCCGTCTGTGCGCGCTTTCGGCGTTCTCATCCTGCTACTGCTCGCCTGTTTGCGCTGCAGTGGAACCTTGGCCTTCCCACTCACCGCCTCCTATGCGATGTGCCCACAAGGTGGAACTCCACCTTGCACATGCTGGAGAGACTGTGCGAGCAGCAGCAGGCAATAGTGGAGTTTCAGCTGCAGCACGCACGGGTCAGTCGCTCTGCCGAACAGCAACACTTCACCACCAACGAGTGGGCCTCCATGCGAGACCTGTGTACCATATTGCGGTGTTTCCTGTACTCCACCAACATGGCCAGTGCTGATGATGCTGTTCTCACTTCTATGTCTCTTTTAAAAAACACTTCGGGCGATGATGGAAGAGGATGTGGCACAGGAGGAAGAGGAGGAGGAAGAGGGGTCATTTTCACGGTTATCAGGCCAGTCATTCACAAGTGGCTCGCAGGGTGGGTTCCTACAGCAGCATAGGCAAGGTAAAAAATTTTCAAGCCAGGGCACAGTTCTGGAGGATGAGGAGGACGAGGAAGATGATGAGGAGGAGGAGGAGGAACCATGTTCACAGCTCGTAGGCATCACTGGAGCGTGGCTTGGGGGATAAGGAGGACACAGATGATTCACCTCCCACAGAGGACAGCTTGTCTTTGCCTCTGGGCAGCCTGGCACACATGAGCACATGCTGCAGTGCCTGCTCAACGACAGCCGAGTTGCCCACATTTTAACTTGTGGCGATTACTGGGTGGCAACCCTGCTGGATCCCCGTTACAAGGACAACGTGCCGTCCTTAATTCCCTCACTGGAGCGTGATCGGAAGATGTGCGACTATAAGCGCACGCTGGTAGACACGCTTCTGAGGGCATTCCCAAATGACACAGGGGGCTCTGTGAATGCACAAGGCGAAGGCGGAGGAGAAGGAAGAGGTCGCCAACGCAGCTGTGACCCCGCTAGCACCTCAGAAGGCAGGGTTAGCATGGCCAAAATGTGGAAAAGCTTTGTCAGCAGCCCATCACAACAAACAGCACCACCAGCTGATAGGCAACGTCTTAGCAGGAGGCAGCATTTCAGCAACATGGTGGAACAGTATGTGTGCACACGCCTACACGTACTGACTGATGGGTCTGCCCTATTCAACTTCTGGGTCTCCAAATTGGGCACATGGTCTGAGCTTGCCCTTTATGCCTTGGAGGTGCTGGCCTGCCCCGCAGCCAGTATATTGTCTGAACGTGTGTTTAGCATGGCAGGGGGCGTTATCACAGACAAGCGCAGCCGACTGTCCACAGCCAACATGGACAAGCTAACGTTTATTAAAATGAACCAGGCATGGATCCCACAAGACTTGTCTGTACCTTGTGCAGAATAGACATTTAGACCGGCCTCACACAGCCATTGGTATACTTCTTTTTTTTTAATATGTCTCAATAATATGGGGGCTACCCCAATTAGAAAAAAATACCAAACAAATAACAGTGTTGGCTACCCCCTCCTCCTCCACCACCACTTCCACCTACACTGCCACGGTCACGGCCTAGTCAACCTCTAGGCTCCTACTCCACATCCACCTCCTCCTCCCATTTTTTTTTTTTTTTTTGTGATTTTCAGTTATTTCCCTATCCACATTTGTTTGTAGGGCACTTGTCCTACTTCTTACCCCCATGTTTCTTCCTTTTGCAGCCCTCTAGCCCTTTCCAGGACTTTTTTACAACCATTTTAGTGCCCAAAAGTTCGGGTCACCATTGCCTTCAATGGGGTTCATGGTCCGGGGTAAAGTTCGGGTCAAGTTTGGTACCGAACGCCAAACTTTTCTGAGAAGTTCGGCCGAACCAGATGAACCCGAACATCCAGGTGTCCGCTCAACTCTAATGAAAACCTAATGGTCTTAAGTATTACATGGATGGACTCACTTGTTACCATGTGGAAAGTTTTTCTGGAATCGTAGTTAACTTAGTTAAAACAGAAAGTTGTCGAAAAGATCTTGGTTTACTATACAAGCATATAGACGAGCTATAAACAACGGTTTGACGTATACATTTTATGCTGTGCTGAAAACGAATGTGTCATGTATTATTGCTTTACAATGATTATATGCTGATCTGTGTATGTACATTACTTATTTTTCAATAAAAGAATATGCTTTTGACTAAAAAAAAACAGTCCAGTTCCTAACTGAGGGGTGTAGGGCTGATCCCAGACACCCACAAAAACAGCAACAGTGCAAACCTTTTTCCTTAGTCCATAAGCAAAAGCTCCATGTGTCAGCTCTCTCATGCTGATAGCTCTTAGAGTCCCAGGGAAGAGAAAGCCTTTGCTCTCTTCCTGGTTATGTAAACCACACCTGACAGTGGACCACAAAATCCAGTCCGGAACCAGCCCTGCCAAGGTGGCTGGTAAAACCCAGGCTGGACTACGCTTTAGTCCATTTCAAGTGAACACATGCGAGGCGACACATAGCAGCCATCTATCACTTCGCCTCACATAGCGTCACAATATATATATGTATTAGACTGTGTATATATATATATATATACATATATATATTAATACGCTGCCTGCACTGACTGTATATATATAGTCTACACTGAATGCACTGTATATATAGTCTACACTGAATGCAGAGTATATATATATATATATATATATATATATATATAGCGAGAGTATCTGACAAAAGTGAGTGCACCCCTCACATTTTTGAAAATATTTTATTATATCTTTTCATGTGACAACACTGAAGAAATTATACTTTGTTACAATGTAACGTAGTGAGTGTCCCCTCAAAATAGCTCAACGCACAGCCATTAATATCTAAACTGCTGGCAACAAAAGTGAGCACACCCATAAGTGAAAAAGTCCAAAACTGGGCCCAATTAGCCATTTTCCCTCCCCGGTGTCATGTGACTCGTTAGTGTTACAAGGTCTCAGGTGTGAACGGGGAGCAGTTGTGTTAAATTTGGTGTTATCGCTCTCACTCTCTTATACTGGTCACTGGAAGTTCAACATGGCACCTCATGGCAAAGAACTCTCTGAGGATCTAAAAAAAATAATTGCTACTCTACATAAAGATGGCCTAGGCTATAAGAAGATTGCCAAGACCCTGAATTTGAGCTGCAGCATGGTGGCCAAGACCATACAGTGGTTTAACGGACAGGTTCCACTCAGAACAGGCCTTGCCATGGTCGACCAAGGAAGTTGAGTGCATGTGCTCAGTGTCATATCCAGAGGTTGTCTTTGGGAATTAGACGTATGAGTGCTGCCACAATTGCTGCAGAGGTTGAAGGGATATGGGGTCAGCCTGTCAGTGCTCAGACCATATGCAGCACACTGCATCAAATTGGTCTGCATGGCTGTCATCCCAGAAGGAAGCCTCTTCTAAAGATGATGCACTAGAAAGCCTGCACGCAGTTTGCTGAAGACAAACAGACTAAGGATATGGATTACTGGAACCATGTCCTATGATCTGATGAGACCAAGATAAACTTATTTGGTTCAGATGGTCTCAAGCATGTGTGGTGACAACCAGGTGAGGAGTACAAAGACAAGTGTGTCTTGCCTGCAGTCAAGCATGGTGGTGGGAGTGTCATGGTCTGGGGCTGCATGAGTGCTGCCGGCACTGGGGAGCTACAGTTCATTGAGGGAGCCATGAATGCCAACATGTACTGTAACATACTGAAGCAGAGCATGATCCCCTCCCTTCAGGGACTGGGCCATAGGGCAGTATTCCAACATGATAATGACCCCAAACACACCTCCAAGACGAGCACTGCCTTGCTAAAGAAGCTAGGGGTAAAGGTGATGGACTGGCCAAGCATGTCTCCAGACCTAAACCCTACTGAGCATCTGTGGGGAATTTTCAAACAGAAGGTGGGAGAGGACTCCAGTGGCAACCTGTGAAGGTCTGGTGAACTCCATGCCCAAGAGGGTTAAGGCAGTGCTGGAAAATAATGGTGGCCACACAAAATATTGACACTTTGGGCCAATTTAGACATTTTTACTTAGGGGTGTACTCACTTTTGTTGCCAGTGGTTTAGATATTAATAGAAGACAAGGGGAGAGGTGCCTCTAAGTGCAATTTATTAGAGACAAATGGTTAAAAATGCTCACAGATTCAAAGTGTGGATAAGGCATGTAACAGGGTCATTCTAGTGTTAGACATCAAGATCCATCACAAATAGGACACTGTTGTAGAGCTGTGTTGCGCTAGCCGTCATTTGGAAGAGCCGCTCTGAGTGGTGGAACAGTTATCCTGCCTGAAGAAGGGGCACGGCTATCAGGTCATCTTAGCCGCACACCCACGAAACACGTCGCATAGCACTGACATCATCCCCCCATGTTTGTTTCCGTTGCGTGTCAAGCCTCATCTGAATTCCCGGCCGGCCTGTTCCACCACTCAGAGCCTGTTACATGCCTTATCCACACTTTGAATCTGTGAGTGTTTTTAACCATTTGGCTCTAAAAAATTGTGACATATTGCACTTAGAGGTGCCTCTCCCCTTGTATTCTATTCTAGTGTCTGGAGCTTGGTTCAGCTCTCCTTGATGGCTGCCTAAATAGTACATATGGACAATTGGACTTTCCACAAGATGCCATGTTTATGATGAGATACTCATCCTGTTTTTATATTGTTTTAACATTATCATGTCTGGTCCCTAACCATTGATCGTGCTTATTTGACAGTGGATTACTGTTCAATTTCTGACGTATAGTGCGTGTATACACACTTCTCCCTCTTGGTGGCCTTGAGTGCATAAGGCTGTGCACATATACTTGTCGGTTTAGACATTAATGGCTGTGTGTTGAGTTATTTTGAGGGGACAGCAAATGTACACTGTTAAACAAGCTGTACATGCACTATTTTACATTGAAGCAAAGTGTAATTTCTCCAGTTTTGTCACATGAAAAGATATAATAAAATATTTACAAAAATGTGAGGGTGTACTCACTTTTGTGAGATACTGTATGCATATACCATTGAGAGTATTCTTCTCCACTATGCTGTAGTGTGGTATGCCAGCTGCAGGGCGGAGGATAAGAAGTGTCTGTCTCGCGTGGTAAAAACAGCCCAGCGGATCATAGGAACAGAGCTACCGAATTTGGACACAGCATGTGCCAGCCGATTGAAAAAGTGAGCAAGACTCTAACACTTATCCCACCCCCCCTTCCCTCCCCCTTCCTCTTTCCCCTACCTTTCACTCCCCTCTCTTTACATTTCATCTCTTGGACGGCATGTCTCACCATGTCGCTCACATCAGACATGAGCAAGCCCTCAATCTAATACCCCATCCTTGAACTCTTGCGGGGTGGTCCGTTTGTCCTGGTGCAGCTTGTCCCCACTGGGTCACCAGGGCAGACGGATAATCCCTGATATATTCTGCTCTGGTGAACTTTGCTAGTAAGTACATACTCCCAGAAGATATTTTTTTTAGTCCTATCTGTGTAGATCCCCCCTCAACCCCATTGCCAGAGACTTGATGTTATGTTCAGTTGCATTATTATCCATGTACTTGCTCTTCCGCTATCACGTGACTATTAGTGAGACATTCTGTTTGTACCTGTTTTCAAATTTACCAATAAAAACTTTGAACAAGAAAAAAGTGAGCAAGAGTGCACATGTGTGGGACTTCCAAGCAGCAGAGGTAACTCGGAGGCTCCGTCCCGTTCCGACCCTTCAGAGTACCTGACACCAGCTACTGAGAGCGGATCCCATCCCAACCGACCGCCCTCCACTTTGGATTTACTGGAGAACTGGCTTAGATGCCCGGGGATCATTCCAAACCGGAGGTGAGCCGCCAGCTTCAGTTCGGCCTCCAAACTCCCGGCCAGCCCAAGATGGCAGCTGCATCCCTGACACATGGAGCTACAGCAGAGGAGGACTCCATAGCTGATCCCCCATCTATACACCAGGCACCCCGAGCCACTGCTCGCTATTCCTGTGAGTAACAGCCTTCTTGTCACTGTTTCCCTGGCCTCCACAGAATCGCTACTCTGCAGAACCATGGAGGACATTAAGCATTCCCCACTGCTGCAGACCCCATACAATATGGGGAATCATCCACAGGATGCACTATTTTTGCAGGGCACCCAGGGCCATCATCATGACATGGCTGCACTGCTGAACAGATTCACAGAAATGCTATCAGCAGGCCTAGCTCAGAATGCTACACAAATCACCACGTCCATAAAGGCAGATTTGCAATCTTTGGGGGCGCCCATTCACGTAATTGAACAGTTGATAGAACGACAGCACGTACAAACCAAAATACTACGTGTATCCAAACGCTCCAAGAACAACTAGAATCTGCGCTTTTAAAAATAGATGACCTGGAAAATAGAAGCAGACATTACAATTTCAGGATAAGGGGCCTACCAGAGTCAGTATCGGATGTCCAGGGGTCTGTAAAAGCCTCATTAAAGAACTGATCCCCTTCATTCTGGATCACAAGCTGGAGCTGATTAGGTCAAACCACATTACTATTCTGTGAAAGAGGAGATTATGAGGAGATCACGGCACTTGGAAGCTATAATGCTAGGACACACTGTGCAAATATTTGCAGTCTTATCTCCCACCACCATTCAAAAGAGGAGGTAATTTAAATGGCTCCTCTCAATCCTTTCCCAAAAGGCCATAAAATAATGGTGGGCATTCCCGTTCCGTTTGCATTTTCAATTAAAAAATAAATCTTATGGCTTCTCCACTTTCCAGGATGGGGAAAGAATCCTTCTGCAGGGTGGACTTATCTCCCAAGAATTGGAACCCCCCGCCACAAGCTCCAAACAGGGCTCTGCTAAAAGGCCCACCCACCAGGCAGCCCCCTGGTTCCACTTTGGAACAAACAGCAATTGGAAAGGCACCAGGATTCCGTCCCGCCTTGAACTCTGGAAGCAGATCCATTTTCCTGAACTCTGACAGATTCCCCCTGTGGACGGTTTCCTTTAGGATCTACAGTGGTGCTTTTCCTCCCTATACCCCAGGCCTTGCGAGGCTCTTTTTGAATGACAGACAACAAATAGACAGCTAATTCCCCTCTCCCACCTTTACCCCCACTCAAGCTAAGCTGTTTTGTTCTAAAATTATTGTCTTGGTTTGTATTAAGGGGTATTAGATAATAGGGATGAGCTGAACACCACCCAGTTCGGTTCAAACCAGAACATGCGAACAGACAAAAAGTTCAGGGCGAACATCCAAACACCATTAAAGTCTATGGGACGCGAACATGAAAAATCAAAAGTGCTAATTTTAAAGGCTTATAAGCACTGTTATTGCCCTAAAAAAGTGTATGGGGGCCCGGGTCCTGCCCTAGGGGACATGTATCAATGAAAAAAAAACTTTTTCAGGAGCACTGATTTTAATAATGCTTAAAGTGAAAAAAAAGAAAAATTCCTTTAAATATTGTGCCTGGGGGGTGTCCTTAGTCTGTGTGTAAAAGGGCGCATCTCTGTGATGTGCAGAACATAGCCAGAGCAAAATTTCCATAGGAAAAAGTGTCATTTAAAATCGCCGCTGTAATTTATTGCTGGTTCCCGGCAATATACAAAAAAAAAATCCCTGGAAAAAAGTGCGTGGGATCCCCCCCCCCCAAGTCCAAACCAGGCTCTTCGGGTCTGGTTTGGATATTAAGGGGAACCCCGCGCCAAATTTAAAAAAAAAATTACGTGGAGGTCCCCCTAAAATCCACACCAGACCCTTATCCGAGCATGCAGCCCTGGCCGGTTAGGATGGGGGGACGAGCGAGCACCCCCCCTGAACCATACCAGGCTACATGCCCTCAACATGGGGAGTATGGGTGCTTTGGGGGAGGGGAGCTCTGCCCCCCCCCCGCCACCTCAAAGCACCTTGTCCCCATGTTGATGGGGACAAGAGCCTCTTCTCCCCAAGCCTGGCCGGTGCTTGTGGGGGTCTGCAGGCAGGGGGCTTATCGGAATCTGGAAGCCCCCTTTAATAAGGGGGCCCCCAGATCCCGACCCCCTATGTTCACCAAAAAAGGAGTGTAGTGTAAAAAAAAAAAACATTAGGCAGTTTTTGACAAGTCCTTTATTTTGTATTATAGCTCTTTTCTTCTTTCTTCCTCCATCTTCTCCTGGCCCGCTCCTTCTTCAGGTCTTCTTCTTCTTTCAGTCTTCTTGCTTCCTCTCTATGTCTTCAATCTTCAATCTTCATCTTCTTTCTTCTTTACCCGCCGCTGCTCTCTTCCCTGCTGCAGTCTGGCCCCTGTGCGTCTCCCCAAATGGGCGGTCTTCAAGATGACAGTCCTTTTATCACATGACGTCAGAAGGGGGCGGGTTCACTCAGTTATGTCACTGGGTGGCCCTGCCCCTTCTTATAAAAGTACTGTCATCGTGCAGACCGCCCATTCGGCAAGACGCGCAGGGGCCGGACTGCAGCAGGGAAGAGAGCAGTGGCGGGGAAAGAAGATGAAGATTGAAGATTGAAGACGTAGAGAGGAAGCAAGAAGACTAAAAGAAGAAGAAGCAGAAGAAGACCAGAAGAAGGAGCGGGCCAGGAGAAGATGGAAGAAGAAAGAAGAAAGAGCTATAATACAAAATAAAGAACTTGTCAAAAACTGCCTATTGTTTTTTTTTACACTACACTCCTTTTTTGGTGAATGGGTAGGGGTACAAAGTACCCCAAACCTATTCACATGGGGGGGTCGGGATCTGTGGCCCTCTTATTAAAGGGAGCTTCCAGATTCTGATAAGCCCCCTGCCCGCAGACCCCCACAACCACCGGCCAGGGTTGTGGGGATGAGGCCCTTCTCCCCATCAACATGGGGACAAGGTGCTTTGGGGGGACCTCAAAGCATCCTCCCCATGTTGAGGGCATGTGGCCTGGTATGGTCCCCCAGTTAAACAGGTGGCCAAAAATTGGGCCTTGGGTGCTGGAGGTGCCAGAACACTGTAACCCCTTGCAGTTACTCTTGTTGGACAGAGGAACTGGGCCTGAAGTTGTCAATTAGTTTACAAATTGTGACGAAAGCCCCCAGTCAAACAGGTGGCCAAAAATTGGACCTTGTGTGTTGGCGGTGCCAGAGCACTGTAACCCCTTGCAGTTACTCTTGTTGGACGGAGGAACTGGGCCTGAAGTTGTCAATTAGTTTTCAAATTGTGACAAAAGCCACCAGTCAAACAGGTGGCCAAAAATTGGGCCTTGTGTGTTGGCGGTGCCACAACACTGTAACCCCTTGCAGTTACTCTTGTTGGACGGAGGAACTGGGCCTGAAGTTGTCAATTAGTTTAAAAATTGTGACGAAAGCCCCCAGTCAAACAGGTGGCCAAAAATTGGGCCTTGTGTGTTGGCAGTGCCAGAGCACTGTAACCCCTTGCAGTTAGTCTTGTTGGATGGAGGAACTGGGCCTGAAGTTATCAATTAGTTTAAAAATTGTTATGGCATGCCCCTGTAAATCAGGTGCAGAAAAATTGGGCCTTGGGTGTTGGTGGTGCCCTAAATACAACATATAGTTCTAGATTATGGACAGGAGGAATAGGAGCAGTGGCAGTCTTCAAGAAATCCCAGATCCCTAGCAAATGTAATCAGTTGCATCAGCATCAGGGGCTTGATAGCTGCTGATCCAGGACTGATTCATTTTTATAAATGTGAGACTATTAACCGAGTCTGTGGACAGGCGCACTCTTTGATCGGTTACAAACCCTCCAGCAGCATTAAATGTCCATTCAGAGAGCACGCTGGATGCAGGACAGGCCAGTAGCTCAAGTGCATATTGAGCAAGTTCCGGCCAGTGGTCCATCCTCAAGACCCAGTAACTAAGTGGATGCTCAGTTGGAAAGGTCTCCAAGTCTGATCTTGCCCCTATATATTCCTGCACCATATAATGCAGACGCTGATGATGGTTGCTTGAACCTATCAGGCCTGGGTGCTGAGGACTGAAACATTTTTTAAAGACATCGCTCAGTCGGCCACCTTCTCCACCACTCTGCCTCTTAACGACCGAAGCATCAGAAGCCTGTTGTCCAGGGCCAGCAGCAGGACATGGTAAACTCCCAGGGTCTGGAAAGGCATTGCACAAACTTTTCTTCAAGGTATCCTGAAGATGTTTCATCCTCTGCACCCTCTGCGCAGGCAGGATGAGTTCTGCAACTTTACCCTTGCAACATGGATCAAGAAGGGTTGCCAGCCAGTAATGATCCCTCTCCTTGATACCACGAATCCTAGGGTCTTTTCGCAGGCTTTTCAGAATCAGAGAGCCCATGCAGCGTAAGTTTGAGGAGGCATGAGTGTCCTCTGGGTCACTGAGGGTGACATTATCAGGAACTCCCTCCTCCCAGCCACGTACAACTCCTTGAGTTTTTGGGGCCTGAAAGCCACGATCCCTTGAAGACTGCTGCGTATTATACTCCACATCCATGCTGACACAATCCTCCTCCTCCCGTGTGTTTGGCGGCTCTGCAGGAATGCTCTCTGCATAAAGGGGGCCTTGAGAGGAAAGCAAGTCCTCCTCTTCCTCCCTCTGTTCTGCCTCAAGTGCCCTGTCCATGATTCCACCAAGCGTGTGCTCCAGAAGGAATATTAGTGGGACAGTGTCACTGATGCATGCATTGTCTTTGCTCACCATCCTTGTGGCCTCCTCAAATGGTGACAGGACAGTGCATGCATCCTTGATCATTAGCCACTGACGTGGCAAAAAAACCCAAGCTCCCCTGAGCCTGTCCTGGTGCCATGCTCGCAGAGGTACTCATTGATGGCCCTCTGCTGTGCATGGAGTCGCTGCAGCATTGCCAATGTTGAGTTCCACAAATGGGGCGGGCAGGTTGAATTCCCGCTGGATGTCAGCCAGCCGAGCACTGGCATTGTATGACCGGCGGAAATGACCACAGACTTTCCTGGCCTGCCTCAGGATATCTGGTAAGCCTGGGTACCTGGTCAAGAAACACTGCACCACAAAATTCAAGACGTGTGCCAAGCATGGAACATGTGTCAATTGTCCCAGTCGGAGGGCAGAGAGAAGGTTGGTGCCATTATCGCATACAACCATTCCTGGCTCAAGCTGCCGTGGCGTCAACCACCTCTGAGCCTGCCCCCGCAGAGCTGAAAGAATCTCTTCCCCAGTGTGGCTCCTGTCCCCAAGACAGACTAACTCAAGCATCGCATGGCATCTTTTAGCCTGACTGCTTGCATAGCCCCTTGAACGCTTAGGGAGCACTGCAGGTTCAGAGGGCAATTCTGCAGAAGAGGCCACAGAGTTAGAAGAAGAGGAGGGGGTGGAGGAGGAGGCGGATGTGGCAAAATCACCACCAGCTTTTTGGAGGCATGGTGGTGGAACCTTTTCCAAAACTGAACCTTGTACTGCATCCTTTCCAGCTGCCACGAGAGTTACCCAGTGCGCCGTGAAGGAAAGGTAACGTCCCTGACCGTGCCTGCTGGACAATAATGGTAATATGAACCCTGCTGCTGACCGCACTGTTCAACGAGGCCAAAACATTGCCTTCCACATGATGGTAGAGAGCTGGAATGGCCTTATGTGAAAAGAAATCTCTTTTGGGAATCTGCCACTGTGGGACAGCACATTCCACAAACTCACGAAAGGGCGCAGAGTCTACCAGCTGAAAAGGCAGCAGTTGGAGTGCTGGCAATTTGGCCAAGCTAGCATTAAGACACTGAGCATGTGGATGGCTGGGACTGTATTTCTTTTTATGGTTCAGCAATTGGGGTAGTGATATTTGCCTGCTGAATTCACCTGGTGGTGTACTGCTAGCAGATTGCTGGCTGCAAGTACTTGCTGGCTGCAAGTTGTGGCACGCATTGCTACACCTTCATTTCTCTCAGTGCAGGTTTTGAAGAGGACTGCAGATATAGTAGGGGTTGAGATCCCAGATGAGGAGCAAGGAGGAGTCCGCCTTGTTTTCTGGTGGTCTCCTCACTTTCCTCCTCTCTTCTCTCAGAAACCCAAGTATGGTCTGTGTCCTCATCATCCCCTCCCTCCTCGTCACTGGAGCAAACTTGGCAGTATGCTGCAGCTGGGGGAACATGACTGCTAGTTTCTAGTCCTTTTGTGGCACCCCCTGTCTCTAGGCTCACGCTACTCCCTTCCTCAACCTGGGAACCAACATCGGAGCCTTCAAACTGCTGCGCATCCTCCATGAGCATGTAACCGACACTATGGTCAAACAACTCAGGTGACTCCTCCATGCATGATGGTGGGGCTACAGAAGGAGTAACTGTGGACAAGGATCCAGTGGAATAGGCCCCTTTGCCAGATGCGTTGGAAGGCAAACGTGTACAAGCCTGGGTGACAAAGGATGAGGAGGATGAGGGCAGCTTTGTTATCATCTCCACCAACTCTTCTGCATGTTGTGGCTCAATAGCACGTCCAACAGCAGAAAAAAAGGACAAGTGGGACCCGCCTGCAGAGGATGCACCACGTCCGCCACCACCACTTTTCACTGAAGACACAGAGGCTGCTTGCCCTCTTTTAGTGGCCTGGGAGTGTCTGCCTCTCCTTTGAGGCCTTCCTGACATGATGTTTTTGTTTTTTTTGCACCACACTACACTATACTGTATACCGTACACCCCGAATGCACTGATATATAGTTTACTCTCAATACACTGCGTGTATATCTGTATACACTAGACTGTATATATTTGAAACCAAAACGCCTAGTAGTGTGCTATATACAGTACACCCCCAAATGCACCGATATATAGTGCATGCTCAATACCCTGTGTGTATATATATATATATATATATATATATAGATCACATATGTCTATATGTGCGTCACATAACTCTCATTTGATATATAGTCACGTAAGCCCCACATGCCATATGTCATATCACATCACACCACGTTTTTTTTGTTTTTGTAGTACAGTCCTTCCGGAGTTTCCTCTCCGTCTGTGAGGGTCCGGTGATTTTCTCCCGTTCGTCGGAGACACAGAAGTCACTTTTCACCACCACCGCCTGCACCACGTAGGAGACGTCCGCCCAGGGTGAACAGGAAAAAAAGACGACAACCTGCACGATAACTCGGTGTTGTACGTCTTCTCAACCACCTCTACTATTGTTTCGACGGGAGTAGGAGGAGTAGGAAACAGTGGGTCCGAACATGTGCAAAC
>BLSH010342011.1:230154-248277 GCA_018402905.1 Glandirana rugosa | reverse complement strand
AGAGTTCCAATCCCCTCTCCCCCCGGATTTTAATCCAGCATTTCTCCCCACAAGTACAAGGCTCATCTCCCACAGCCCCCACCCCAGGATTCCATACTTGGTTTTCCTCTGTCCGCTACTCACAGCATGTTGTCCTTCGATGCTGCTTCCCTTTTGCAGATTCCCCGCCCCCTTTCTCCTCTGCTCTCATAGGCGCCCAAGGGATCAGAGAGGCTGCAGGGGGAAGAGTGATGTCGCTTGTAAATACAGAAGCAGAGCTTCTGTATTTAAAAAGTGACAGTAGCGAGCAGCCTGCATGTGGCTGAACTCCGGAGGGCAACGCTGGGCTCAAGGGACAACAATGATTGGACCCTGGGCACCTGCCCTTTTTGCCCTGCGGTAAAGACGGCCCTGGTCACAAGGACTTGTTTAAAGCCCTTTTTTACTGCTTGTTAATGGATAAGTTCACCTTTCCAAAATAAATAAATGCACATTTTTTTAGCAGGTAAAAGAATATGCATTTATTATTTTTTTTGTTAGGGACCTACTGTATAAAGCACTACAACCAGCTGATTGTGGGTCTAATGCCATGGTCCTGCAGACTGATTGTGTATTTGTCTGCCCGTGACTCCGATACAAGCAGGCAGTTACACCTGTGACAGGAAGCTTAATGAACTACCACAGTATTGTGAATGGGTGATGTGGCCCCCGCACGGCCACATCTTTTTTAGATTGTGTCAAAAAAGGGGATGGGGGGGGGTGCATACAGTAACAAAAGTTGAACTTATCCTTTAAGAATATGAACCCAAATGTCCACTTTGGGGTAAGTAGTAGTTTAAAAATCTAAATTCTTCAGGGATATTCCCCTTTGTTGTCTTTGAAGCTGTTCAAGGAAAATTAGTTACAGTATCTCATAAAAGTGAATACACCCCTCACATTTTTGTAAATATTTTATTATATCTTTTCATGTGACAACACTGAAGAAATAACACTTTGCTACAATGTAAAGTAGTGAGTGTACAGCTTGTATAACAGTGTAAATTTGCTGTCCCCTCAAAATAACTCAACACACAGCCATTAATGTCTAAACCACTGGCAATAAAAGTGAGTACACCACTAAGTGAAAATGTCCAAATTGGGCTCAATTAGCCATTTTTTCTCCCCGGTGTCATGTGACTCGTTAGTGTTAGGTCTCAGGTGTGAATGGGGAGCAGGTGTGTTAAATAAAGAACTCTCTGAGGATCTGAAAAAAATAATTGTTGCTCTACATAAAGATGGCATAGGCTATAAGAAGATTGCCAGGACCCTGAAACTGAGCTGCAGCACGGTGGCCAAGACCATACAGTGGTTTAACAGGACGGGTTCCACTCAGAACAGGCCTTGCCATGGTCGACCAAAGAAGTTGAGTGGACGTGCTTAGCGTCATATCCAGAGGTTGTCTTTGGGAAATAAATGCTGCAGAGGTTGGAGGGGTAAGCCTGTCAGTGCTCAGACCATACGCCACACACTGCATCAGATTGGTCTGCACGGCTGTCGCCCCAGAAGAAAGCCTCTTCTAAAGATGATGCACAAGAAAGCCTGCAAACAGTTTACTGAAGACAAGCAGACTAAGGACATGGATTACTGGAAACATGTCCTGTGGTCTGATGAGACCAAGATAAACTTATTTGGTTCAGATGGTGTCAAGAATGTGTGGCTGCAACCAGGTGAGGAGTACAAAGACAAGTGTGTCTTGCCTACAGTCAAGCATGGTGGTGGGAGTGTCATGGTCTGGGGCTGCATGAGTGCTGCCGGCACTGGGGAGCTACAGTTCATTGAGGGAACCATGAATGCCAACATGTACTGTGACATAATGAAGCAGAACGTGATCCCTTCCCTTCGGACACTGGGCTGCAGGGCAGTATTCCAATATGATAACGACCCCAAACACACCTCCAAGACAACCACTGCCTTGCTAAAGAAGCTGAGGGTAAAGATGATGGACTGGCCAAGCATGTCTCCAGACCTAAACCCTTTTGAGCATCTGTGGGGTATCCTCAAACAGAAGGTGGAGGAGCGCAAGGTCTCTAACATCCGCCAGCTACGTGAAGTCGTCATGGAGGAGTGGAAGAGGACTCCAGTGGCAACTTGTGAAGCTCTGGTGAACTCCATGCCCAAGAGGGTTAAGGCATTGTTGAAAATAATGGTGGCCACACAAAATATTGACACTTTGGGCCCAATTTGGACATTTTCACTTAGGGGTGTACTCCCTTTTGTTGCCAGTGGTTTAGACATTAATGGCTGTGTGTTGAGTTATTTTGAGGGGACAGAAAATTTACACTGTTATACAAGCTGTACACTCACTACTTTACATTGTAGCAAAGTGTTATTTCTTCAGTGTTGTCACGTGAAAAGATATAATAAAATATTTACAAAAATGTGAGGGTGTACTTACTTTTGTGAGATACTGTACATCTCTAAGTAAACAAAAAAAAAAAAACACCTTTAAATTCTATCAACTGGGATGATTGGCTATCGTGGTCTGGACTTGGGCTGGAGTGCAATGCAGAGGAACTACTTGTAAATTTGGAGCTGTAGTAGGGAGCAACAGCCGCATAAGCTGATGCCTCCTCTGTAGCACTGGCTCTTGTCCTATCCTGAATGCAGGAGATTTGGTGTGCTTTCAGAAAGTGCACCACACCTGCAGGTTATAATAGAAGTCTATGGCAAAGCGCAGCTAACCCAGCAGCATTATAGGGGAATCAGAACAGTAAGGGTTCATTTACATTTTCAGTTCTTGGGGTGGTGTTTTTACCACCCCCTGCTCAAATCACACTCCCTTTAGCTGTAATGGCCAGGGGTGTACACATGTCGCAACCACAGTAGGAGTTATACGCCCTGTCAAGGTTGGTGGGTATAGTACCTGCTAAGCATGACTCATCAGGGCCGGCTCTACCAATAGGCAGAGTAGGCAGCCGCCTAGGGTGCCTGGCCACTGTTGATCTGTCACTGGCTGCTCTGCATTGATTCATGTAAAAACTGACACTGTCTGACAGAGATAATGAGGTTGTTATCACATGCCATTTGCAAATGAATATAGAAATAGTGACTGATCTGCCAAATACCCCCTCCACCCCCGTCCCCCGTGAGGCTGTATTTAATGTGCACAGGTGAGGCTGTATTGATTGGCGCTGGTGAGGCTGTATTGATTGGCGCTAGGGAGGCTGCATTTGGTTGGCGCTGATCAGGCTGCATTTGATTGGCGCTGATCAAGCTGGGCAGGGAAAAGGGGGTGGAGTCAGGAATGGAGCATAGGGGGGCGGCAAAATGAGGTTTCGACTAGGGTGTCAAAAATCCTTGCACCAGCCCTGTGATCCATTTAACCCCTTGGACCCCACAGAAGCATGCAGTTGCAGAGGCTTGCAGAGTAGCCCCATTTACTTGAACTGGTCACGATTGGCAGGCAGTAGCATCCACCAAAGCAACAGGGGGCTTAATTCCTACTGCAGCATGTGTACACCTTTGGCTGCTGCCTCAGCCACATCTGATTTAAACCCATGATCGTTATGCAATGCACGCAATTGCGACATGGTAGTACGGCAATTAGAAGTTTAAATCAGGTGTGAAAAGATGACACCGTGCCCAGTGATCTTTGACTTCTCCCATGTTGTTTAGGTAGATCTCCACCTCTTTAAGGTTGCCTACCCCTGATTTAAAGGTACTTACAATAGTTACCAACAATGTCTGGAATTTTTTTTTTTAGGCTTATATTATAACAGGCAAAAGACACCAAATTGGTGTCACTAGCAAATGTATACAGAGAACTGAAGGATTGCTGTGAGACATGTTGACCCAAACAGCAGCACAGAGAGGCAGGCAACCAAAGAAAAAGAAAGCCATCCATTAAAGAAGACTTCAGTGGAAAACATTTTTCTCAATTCCTTTTTGCATTGGGAAGATGCCAGGATACCGATTTTTATATTATATTTTTCACAGTTCATGTGAGACCTGGGGGCACCTCTATTGTGCTGCTGAAGAAAATGTATGAAGTCATGTCTGTAATTATTACTAATAAAGTACACTTAGAGTTCAAGTAAGATGCACCGGTCACTGCTAAGATTTGTACATTGGATTGTTGTCCACAGGCTATAGCTTAACTCCAGCTGACATCACTCCGGACTTTTATTCCCTAAAGCACAACTCTCTATTGTATGATGTGTATACCGCATTTCCTCAGTACTTTTCAAATGAAAAATGTAGATGATAATCTCGATCAGTAAAAGATGTGAGAAGGTAGCTGCTTTCAGAAAAGGAAAAATAGTAGAAAGGGTGTTTCACAAAACTCTGATTAAGGTTAAAGGCTAAGTTCACCTTTTTTTTCCTAAATTCCAACTCCCCTATGTACCAATATATCATTAAAGTACTTATTTTGCAAAAATAAAACAACTTTCCATTAATTCTACACAGTCTTACCTCACTCTCTTCATAGCTGTTTAAACACACTGCTCAATTACGTCTACCTTACTTCCTGGTCAGCCTTTAGGTCATGGCACAGGAAGACGTTGACCAGCTGAGGGTAGATGATGCAGGGTGGGCTAATGAGATCAGCTGGTCAACTCCTTCCTGTGTCATGACCTAAAGCCTGACCAGGAAGTAAGGCAGAAGTAATTGAGCAGTGTGTTTAAACAGCTATGAAGAGAGTGAGGTAAGACTGTGTAGAATTAATGGAAAGCTGTTTTATTTTTGAAAATAAGTACATTAATGCTATATTGGTACATAGAGGGGCTGGAATTAAAAAAAAAAGGTGAACAAAAAAGTGAACCTAGTCTTTAAGTAAGTAGGCTGCTTGATTTAGGGATAGAGTTATATTTGTCTTGAAGCACTTGCTGTCCGGGACAAATTTTAAATTTTTCAAATACATGTATAAATCCGCATTTTTTGCTACAAAATTACTTAACCACTTCAGCCCCGGAAGGATTTCCAGCTTTAGGACCGGAGCCCTTTTTGCGATTCGGCACTGCGTCGCTTTAACGGAAAATTGCGCGGTCGTGCGACGTTGTACCCAAACGAAATTTGCGTCCTTTTTTTCCCACAAATAGAGCTTTCTTTTGGTGGTATTTGATCACCGCTGCGTCATTTCTGATCGCCGCTATAAACAAAAGAAGAGCGACAATTTTGCAAAAAAACCCAAATTTCTTACTTTTTGCTAAAATACAAATAAAAAAAAAATATAAAAAAACATTTTTTTCATCGGTTTTGGTTTATATTCTTCCTCATATTTGTGATAAAAAAAAATCGCAATCGGCGTTTATTGATTGGTTTACGCAAAAGTGGTCGCATTTACGGATGATGAGAATTCATTTTTGGGGGTTTTATTTTTTTTTATGTTTAACTAGTAATGGCGGCGATCTGCGATTTTTAGCGGTACTGCGATATTTCAGCGGACATGTCGGACCATTTTGACACTTTTTTGGGACCATTGGCATTTATACAGCGATCAGTGCTATAAAAATGCACTGGTTACTGTGTAAATGTCATTGGCAGTGAAGGGGTTAACCTGCAGGGGGCACTCTAAGGGTTAACTATGTTCCCTGGGCGTGTTCTAACTGTATGGGGACTGCCCTAGCTGGGGAAGAGAAGTGGTCACAGCCTCCATGTACAGGAAGGCTGTGATCACAGCCCTTCCCCCTCTCACAGAACGGAGGTCCGTGTTTACCTACGTTCGGACCTCCGTTCTTTCACCCCGGGGGGGGGGGGCATCGCGGGTGGCCGGCGGAGATCGACTCCGCCGCACCCGCTCCCTGGCCCTCCCCGAACACAGTGAGTGTGCGGGCGCGCCTCCGGCAGCGTGCGCGCACTCACTAGGCGCGATCTCGCGGCCGCCGTCATATGACGGCGATCCGCGTTACAGAGCCACTTTGCCGCCGTCAAATGCCGATCGGCGGTCGGCAAGTGGTTAAAGCCCCCAAACATTATATATTTTCTGAAAGCAGAGGCCTTGGAGAATAAAATTGTGGTTGTTGCAAATTTTTATGTCACATAATATTGTGCAGTCATTTATCAAACACAAAGTTTGATAAATAATACATTTAAATACATTTTAGTGCACACAAACATAATATAATACCCATTTTTTTTTAGCAAAATATAAATGATGATGTCACGCGAAGTAAATACCGGTACATACCAAAATTTAAAATTGCGCACTCCTGTGAAATAATGGCAAACTATGGTACCTAAAATTATCCATTATTTAATATTTATTTAAACTTTTTTCTTTTTTACTTAACGTGGTTGCTATTACAAGGGGTGAACAACATAGCTTTGGGCAGAGACAGGTACTCTTTATGGAGAGTACCGGCTATGGAAACACAGCACCAAAACTGGAAGTGATGAAATCCTCAATGCTTCCTGCTTCATTCATCACAGAGGACACTGGGGTTTGGAACAGGGGAGCCTGGGAACAACACCAGTAGTAGGGAGGGAAGGGGTCCCTTCAGAGCTCTGTAAAAGTGACCAGATGGCTGTGAAGCCGCTTAGCTAACTTTTACCTGTGTAGCCCCCTGTAGTGTGCTAGAATCGTTTAATTATTAGTGTAGGAAAATGTGGCCTGGCTAAGAGCCAGGCCCAGGTTGCAACTGGATCAGGGCTGAGTGACTCAGGGAGGGTGGATGACTCAGCAAGCAGCACCTCTGGTAACTCCCCCTGCTCTCTGGAACCTTAGAGAAGCTTCCAGAAGTGGAGAGTGGAGTCTAAGAGGAGCTTCTTGGAGTATTGATGAGGGCCCCAGCCAATCCCCAGCAAAATCTACTGGCAGGGGTAGGCACCTCTTAAACACTTATGGGTCATGCCAGCAGGGGCAGTTAGGTGGAAGATGGAGATGGTGTGCTGAGGAGGCTGTCGGTGGCCCTTGAGGGTGCCCCCTAGTCTGGGGGGAGTGATCTTGGGCCTGGGGCACGAGTCAGCAGGTCTGGGAAATCTCCTGAGCAGTCACCTGGGAGGGCTAGGGAAAGGGGCAGCTGCAGCCGGTGAGATGGCAGTGCCTGAAGAGGTGGTGCTGGGATCAATAGCCACAGGAAGGAAGCTGGACACTGACTTTTGCTACACATTTAAAGGGGCATTGGTTTCCTGTCTATAACAGGCTGTTGATCTAAGATCTGACCGAGGGCTGTGTCAGGATTGGGGATGGGCCCCCGGTTTTAGCTGACTCAAACATCGGGGGTTCGCCTGTTCGATGAATCCCAAACATTATGGGGTGTTTGCGGTAAATTCAAGCGCTCCATGATGCAGTGAAATCGCGGGGAAATGCCGCCCTCTGATTGACCAAAGCATGCATATGACCTGCATGCTTTTAGCAATACTTCACTATGTCTGCCCTTACTTTGATTGGAGGTAATTGCCTATCCCGATTATAAAGGGGAAATCACCACATATCCAAAAAAATAAAAAAATAAAAAACAAATGTATTCATTAGTTTTGGCGGATATATATTCTACCTCATATTTGTAGTAGAAAAAAATCTTGATTGGCGTTTACTGATTGGTTTGCGCAAAAGCTGCCGCGTTTACAAACCATGAGAATTAATTTATGGCGTTTTTACTATTTTTTTTTTTTTTAGTAGTAATGGCGGGATCTGCGATTTTTATCGAGACTTTGATATTGGGGCAGACATGTCGGACATTTTTGACACTTTTTTGGGACCAATGACATTTATACAGCGATCAGAAATGTAAATAGCCACTGATTACTGTGTAAATGTCATTGGCAGTGAAGGGGTTAACCTGCAGGGAGCGATCTAGGGGTTAACTGTGTTCCCTAGGCGTGTTCTAGCTGTGAGGGGGCTGGGCTACCAGTGACAGGGATCAGTAGATCTCTTACATGCCGCCTGACAGAGCAGGGAATTGCTGTGTTTACATTGGCGGTTCCCCGTTTTTCTTCTGTGCCAGGCAATCGCAGGTAGCTGGCGGACATCGAGTCCCCCCTACCCACGGCCATTCTGCTGGAGACTGCGCCGCTGGCGCGCTCCTGCCCTCTAGCCACGCACGCGCAAGCCGCCGTTTATAGTTGGCGATCTCCGCAGCAGTAAATATACGCAAACCAATCCAGAACCGGTTAAGAGGTCCTGTCATGCTTTTTTTCTATTACAAGGAATGTTTACATTCCTTGTAATAGGAATAAAAGTGACCCACATTTTTTTTTGGACAGTGTAAAAATAAAAAATAACAGGTAATATAAATAAGAAAAAAAAATTCAAAGCGCCCCATCCCGCCGAGTTTGCGCGCAGAAGCGAATGCATACGCAAGCCCGGCCCGCATATGAGAACGGTGTTCAAACCACACATGTGAGGTATTGCTGTGATCGTTCTAGCGAGCGCAATAATTCTAGCACTTGACCTTCTCTGTAACTTAAAATTAGTAATCTGTAGAAATTTTTAAACTTTGCCGATGGAGATTTTTTAGTGCCAAAGTTTGTCGCCATTCCACGAGCAGGCGCAATTTTGAAGCATTTTTTTTTATCGCATTTTAGTGTAAATATGAGATTTGAGGTCTTTTTCACCCCAGATGTCATATTTAAGAGGTCCTATCATCCTTTTTTCCATTACAAGGAATGTTTACATTCCTTGTAATAGCAATAAAAGTGACCCAACATTTTTTTAATAGACAGTGTAAAAATAAAAAATAACAAGTAAAATAAATAAGAAAAAATAAATAAATACATTTAAAGCTCCCCGTCCCCCCGAGCTCATGCTCAGAAGCAAACGCATACATAAGTCTTGCCCACAGATGAAACCACACATGTGAGATATCGACGCAATCATTAGAGTGAGAGCAATAATTCTAGGTTGTAACTCAAAACTGGTAACCTGTAGAAATTTTTAAACTTCGGAGAAGGAGATTTTTAAGTGCCAAAGTTTGTCGCCATTCCACGAGCAGGAGCAATTTTGAAGCATGAGATTTTGGGTATTAATTTACTCAGCGTAACATTATCTTTCATATATATATATAGAAAAATTTCGGCTAACTTTACTGCTGTCAAAATTTAATTTTTTCCAAAGAAATTGCACTTTCAAGAGCATTGTGTGACATAAAGTATTGCAGCGACTGCCATTTTATTCTCTAGGGTGTTAGAAAAAAATAAATATATAATGTTTGGGGGTTCAAAATAATTTTCTTTAAAAAAAAAACAGATTTTAAGTTGTAAACACCAAATCTCAGAAATAGGCTATGTCCTTAAGTGGCTAAGGGGAACCCTGTGCCAAAATTTTAAAAAAAAATTGCGTGGGGGTTCCCTCAAAATCCAAACCAGGCCCTTCGGGTCTGGTATGGATTTTAAGGGGAACTCTGTGCCAAATTAAAAAAAAAATGGCATAGGGGTCCCCCCAAAATCCAAACCAGACCCTTACCCAAGTACGCAGCCCTGGCATGGCAGGAGGGGGTGGGGATGAGCGAGTGGCCCCCTCCAAACCATACCAGGCTACATGCCCTCAACATGGGGAGGGTGCTTTGAGGTCCCCCCCAAAGCACATTGTCCCCATGTTGATGGGCAGAAGGGCCTCATCCCCACAACCCTGGCCAGTGGTTGTGGGGGTCTGCGGGCGGGGGGCTTATCGCAATCTGGAAGCCTCCTTTAATGCCTCTGGATGTCATGGCAGTGGTAGCAGGAGCGGAGGCGGTGAAAGAAGAAGACGACGAGAGGAAGGAAGAAGACCGAAAGAAGAAGCAGAAGAAGAAGCGGGACAGGAGAAAATGAAGGAAGACCGGAGGAAGAAAGGAAGAAAAAGAGCTATTTTACAATAAAGGACTTGTCAAAAACTGTCTACTGGTTTTTATAACGCTACATTCTTTTTTGGTGAATAGGTAGGGTACAATGTACCCCATACCCATTCACATGGGGGGCTCAGGATCTGGGCCCCCCCTTATTAAAGGGGGCTTCCAGAGTCTGATAAGCCCCCCGCCACAAACCCCCACAACCACTGGCCAAGGTTGTGGGGATGAGGCCCTTCTCCCCATTAACATGGGAAAAAGGTGCTTTGGGGACCCCAAAGCACCCTCCCCATGTTGAGGGCATGTGGCCTGGTATGGTTCGGAGGGGGGACGCTCGCTGGTCCCCACCCCCTCCTGCCATGGCAGGGGTTCACGCTTGATAAGGGTCTTGTTTGGATTTTGGGGGGGGACCCAACGCCATTTTTTTAAAAAAAATGGCGCGGGGGTTCCCCTTAAAATCCATACCAGACCTGAAGGGCCTGGTACGGACTTTGGGGGGAACCCTACACAATTTATTTTTTAAATTTTGGTGCAGAGTTCCTCTTAAAATCCACACCAGACCCGAAGGTACCAGAATTTCCTTTCAAATTTGGCTGTTAGTTAATATAATGAATAAAAATGTATCCAAAGTTAAGAATTATCCGAAATAACGAATGCCATATCTAAACAAATGGAACGTAACAAATTAAAGTGATTGTAAAGGCATTTCAACCACTTTAACCTACTGGTAAGCTTATATTAACCACTTGCCGACTGCTAACCACAGTTTGACGGCGACAAGGTGGTTCGATATCGCAAATTGCCACCATATGACGACGGCTGTGAGATTGCGTACTGTGAGCGTGCGTGCCGCTGCCGGAGGAGCGCTCACATGCTCACTGTGTTCCAGGGAGGCCAGGGAGTGGGTAGGGCGGACTCGATCGCCACCGGCTACCCGCAATGGCCCCCCCCCCCCCGCAGTGAGAGAATGGAGGTCTGTGTATGTAAACACGGATCTTCGTTCTCATAGAGGGAGGAAGGGCTGTGATCACAGGCTTCCTGTATATGTAAGCCGTGATCACTCCCCTCCCTCAGCCAGCCCAGCACCAATACAGTTAGAACACGCCTAGGGAACACATTTAACACTTAGAGCGCCCCCTCCAGGTTAACCCATTCACTGCCAATGGCATTTACACAGTAATCAGTGCATTTTTATAGCACTGATTGCTGTATAAGTGCCAATGGTCCCAAAAAAGTGTCAAAATGGTCCGACATGTCTGCCGCAATATCGCAGTACCGCTAAAAATCACAGATCGCCGCCATTATTAGTAAAAAATAAAAAATAAAAACCCCAAAAATGTATTCTCATCATCCGTAAACGCAGCAACTTTTGAGCAAACCAATCAATAAACGCCATTCGCGATTTTTTTTAACCAAAAATATGATGAAGAATATAAATCAGCCGAAACTGATGAAAAAAATTTTTTTTTATATATTTTTTTTTCATTTGTATTTTAGCAAAAAGTAAGAAAAACTGTTTTCTTTTTTGCTAAATTGTTGCTCTTTTTTTACTTATAGCGGCGATCATAAATGACGCAGAAGGGATCAACTACCACCAAAAGAAAGCTCTATTTGTGGGGAAAAAAGTACACAAATTTCGTTTGGGTACAATGTCGCATGACCGCGCAATTGTCAGTTAAAGCAACGCAGCGCCGAATCGCAAAAAGTGCTCTGGTCCTAAAGTGCGAAATCCTTCCGGGGCTGAAGTGGTTAAGGCTTACCTGTAGGTATCCTGCATATCTCCTAAACCTGCACGGAGATATACGGTGTATTTGCATGAGCTGACGTTATCGGCGTATGCGCAGTGAAGAAACTGACCCATGTGCCATTTCTTCACTGACATCGTGCCGTGAATGGTGGCGGGAGTGACATCCTGTTACTCCGGCCAATCACAGTGCCGGAGTCCGCGGCACCCAGCAGGAAGAGACACAGGCATGGATGCGGCCTGGAGCGGGGACATCGCTGGATTCCTCTTTAAGTGGCACATAATGGACTAGTATGCGACGCATACTAGTCCATTATGCTTTTAAATTGCAGGAACTATGCAGGAACTAAAGAGGAAGTAAAACCCATCAAGGTTTACTTCTTCTTTAATAATAATAAATAACAATAATAATAATAACTTTTTATTATTATTTATTATTAATTCCTTCCTTTCCATTTGTTTAGATGCGGAATTCGTTATTTTGGATAATTCGTAACCTCGGATAAATTCGTTACGTTCACTAACAGCCACATTTGAAAGGAAATTCCAATACCTATAATTTAATAGTTAGTTATTATTAGTTAGTTAGATATTATTTCAAGTTTTCGGATTTTTGTTCTTTCGAATTTTCTTTCTTATTTTAGAATTTTCGGAATTTGCGAATATACGAAATTACGAATTTTCGAATTTACAAATGTACGAATTTACAAATGTACGAATTTAGGAATGTACGAATGTACAAATTTACAAATGTACGAATCTATGAATTACGATCATAACGAATGGAAACGGAAAAAGAAAAAACGAATGAAACGAAAACTAACACATTTTTTGACAGTGCACATGTCTACCCATAACCAGTGTACTGGATCACTAAAGGTTGTCCACAAAGCAGCAGGATTAGGACAGGGCCCTCTGTATGGAAAACTTTGTCTTAAAGCATACCTCCCAGCTTTAGAACCTGATAATAAGGGACATTTTAGAGGGACACTGAGTAGTGGTGCACGTAGTGTGGCTTCTGATTAGAAATAATGAAGAAACCTGAGATTTAGCACAAATTAAACTCACCATCTGTACACACTGACCGCTTTCCCCATGCACACACACTGTCTTTCCTCACACACTACTCCCCCACTGCACATTGTCCCCCATCTATACTGCCCCCTCTGTACAAATCCCCTATCCCTAGTCCCTCGCACATACTACCATTCCCCATACACATTGCCCAAGTGCATACATTGAGGGGTTAAAGATGATAGGGGGAGGCATTGTGAATTATCACCCCTCTTCCATTCCTGCAGAACATCACTCCTGTCACCCCTCTCCCATCTCTGCAGAACCTCATTCCTGTCACCCCTCTCCCATTCCTGCGATGCATCACTACTGTCATCCCTCTCCCAGCACTGCAGAGCATCACTCCTGTCACCCCTCTCCCATTCCCGTAGAATATCACTCCTGTCACCCCTCTCCCATCTCTGCAGAACCTCACTCCTGTCACCCCTCTCCCATTCTTGTAGTGCATCACTACTGTCATCCCTCTCCCAGCACTGTAGAACATCACTCCTGTCACCCCTCTCCCATTCCTGAGGTGCATCACTACTGTCACCCCTCTCCCATCTCTGCAGAACCTCACTCCTGTCACCCCTCTCCCATTCTTGCAGTGCATCACTACTGTCATCCCTCTCTCACCACTGCAGAACATCACTCCTGTCACCCCTCTCCCATTCCCGCAGAACATCACTCCTGTCACCCCTCTCCCGTTCTTGCAGTGCATCACTACTGTCATCCCTCTCCCACCACTGCAGAACATCACTCCTGTCACCCCTCTCCCATTCCCGCAGAACATCACTCCTGTCACCCCTCTCCTATTACTGCAGAGCATCACTCCTGTCACCCCACTCCAAGCCCTGCAAGTGACAGGAGAGATGTTCTACAGGGACAGGGAGAGGGGGGACACAGTATTTTTAGTAAACAAAGGGACTTGACACAACTCTTAACTTACTAGTAGGCCTCTCAGATCAAGGAGCTCTCCCGAGGCCACATGGCAACAAAAGCTTTCAGTCAAAGCTCTGTCATCCAGCAGCATGACTAGCCTCTCCTCCTGCAGGACAAGGTAGGAACTGCAGCAAACTTGAAGGAAGTCCAGAGCGGAGATGAAGGACAGGCAGAGCAGAAGGATTGGCTCTCTCCTCGACCTTGCAGCCTGACAATTTAGAGGCAGAAGAGCCTCCCACACCAGATATGGTACCTGCAGCATGGTGCCAGATCCTGTTGGGGCCACTTCTGCCTCTACCTGGAACCAAAATTGACAGGCAGTGGGAGGGCGGGACGCAGCCCAGATCTGTGAGACGCTAGGACTTTGTTGAAAACCCGGGACAGTCCTGCAAAATGCAGAATTGTTGAGAGGTATGTTTAAAGCAGTATTATACCCAAAAACAAAAAAAATCATACATTGCAGCTTACCAATCCTTAGATTTGGTGACTGTATTTGTTTTCTATTTAAGGCCTTTTTTCTTTATTTTCACAATTTGATGGAGGAGCAATGGAGATACCTTTAGACAGCAGAGTTGCCAGTTTGGGGAGAGGGTAGTGTTAGATAAAGAGATTAAGATGGCATTGACTAACAAATTACAAAAAAAAAGTTTCTTTTTCTTTCCTTTTGGGAAAGGGGGTTTTACATAAAGGGAAAAAAGCTGACCATTGTTAAATGGTTCATCATAACCCCCTAACTGCCTGCCACTTTTGCTAGCTTGGTCTGTTAAATGAAGCTGAAGAATAACAAACATACTGGCAGGATCAACAGGTGAAAATAAAGAAAAAACGCCTAAAAAAGAAAATTATTCAGCCGCTACATCTAAGAATTTGTAAATTGCAATATAATAATATTTTGGGGGGGGGGGGGGGTTCAAGTAATGTCCTGTATGTAAGCCATGCATTCTTACATTATTTTGATAACTGTCACTTAAACATTATTAAAAGTATGTTTTGCTATCAGTGTAAGTTTGATATGCAGACAGCAGACAATGCTCAATATAGGTCAGGCTGGTAGAGAAAGAAGAAGCACAAGGAGCCACCCAGTTACATGCTCATGTGCTAAGTACTGTAACTATCTGATAGGACAGGGTTGTCAAACTCAATTTCATCACAGCCCACATCAGCATTATGGTTGCCCTTAAACGGCCGGTCATATCTATAAGACTGTATAAATGTATCTATTATCATATTAATTAATTGCCTCTGCATTTGATTATAAGGTTGGTTCACACTATCCAACATTTAAATGGTCCGACTTTGATCCTACTTTGCTGTGTGATTTATGGTTCTACACAGGGTCAAAGTCGGTCCGATTTTCTGTTGACAGGGATCTGCCTTTGATCTCAACATAACCAGGCACCTTGTGCTCTGGGGATTTTGAAGGGGAACTCCATTCCAAATTTTTTTAAAAAACGGCATGAGGTCCCCCTCCAAGAACATACCAGGCCCTTCGGTCTGGTATGGTTTTTAAGGGGGAACCCCCACGCCGAAAAGATGGCGTAGGGTCCCCCCCAAAATCCTTACCAGACCCTTATCCAAGCACGCAGCCTGGCAGGCCAGGAAAGGGGGTGGGGATGAGCGAGTGCCCCCCACCTGTACCATACCAGGCGCCCCCCACCCCAAAGCACCTTGTCCCCATGTTGATGAGAACAAGGGCCTCTTCCCGACAACCATTGCCGGTGGTTGTCGGGGTCTGCAGGCGGGGGGCTTATCAGAATCTGGAAGCTCCCTTTAACAAGGGGGCCCCCAGATTCCGGCCCCCCACCCTCTGTGAATGAGTATGGGGCATTGTACCCCTACCCATTCACCTGAAAAAAAAAAAAAACATACTACACAGGCTTTTAAAATATTTTATTAAATCAGCTCCGGCGTCTTCTCCGGCTCTTCTTTCTGTTGCTCTTTTGCAAGGTCTTCTTTCTTCTGAGGGGTCTTCTATCTTCTCTTTTGCCAGGCTTCTCCACTGTCCTCTTACCTCTGTTCTCCCTCTCTTCTTCTTTCCATGTTGACATGACGCGATCTCCTGTACGAATGCCATCTCCGCTGTGTGCTGTGACTCATATTGGCATTGGACGGGGCCACCCGCTGACATCATCTGGAGGCTACACCCCCTTGCAACATCACGGCCCCGCCCCTGGGGGCACACAGCGAAGATGGACCCCATGCCTTTTTTTTTAATTTGGCCTGGAGTTCCCCTTCAAGATCCTCAAAGCACAAGTCGCTTGCCAAAGTCGGACCAGTGAAGACAATGATCCGACTTTGATCCGACTTCAATGCTTTTCAATGAGCTAAAGTGGGATCAAAGTTGAACAAAAGTAGTACAGGAACCTTTTTCAGGTCCGGTTAAGATGGCATGAGGACATACACCACATCACATGCAAGGAAGGCGCAGCAAGCCCGCAGCCAGAAGGGAGCCCGCAACTGCAGCAGACACGTAAAGTCCAGGCTGGGATGGAACAATGTCACATAATAAGTAACATAGTTCAAAAGGAAAATAAAGAGCAAAACAGACACTATATAGTGTACAACCAAAGAGCACCCTAATCTCCTTAATACTGCGCGTACACATGTGCAGAGCATGGCAATATTCGCCTAAGAGTATACATATTACACTTTACATCTAACACTGGTTTTAGAATACAGAAGGGACTTACATGCGTCACATAATGAAATGGGATACTCTGGGGGCGCAAGTGCCAAAACACACTCTAGAACACAGACTCTGAAAAGACCCTTTGGGGTCAAATACCCACTATGACGGTTGAAGAAAGAAAGCAAAAGAACACACCTAGAGGAGAGCATGTAAATAAAAAGTATTATGTAGACTAATGTCCTGAAAGTATGGTGCATAGCCGCGGGGGAGGCGGGAACTGGGCATGAGTGTCAGGCGGGAGGGCCGGACCTTCGTCCTGTATCCCATCATGGTGAAGGAGTTGCCACGCAACAGGGGATAGAGAGTCCTGCACAACTGTCTATGACAGGTGGATCAGTGATCCTGGGCACCAAGAGAGTGGGCATGGGGGCCTCACCATGGGAAAGGGGGCAAGCTGGAGATAAACCAGTGCCCCCTTGTGTCTGTACAGTGGCAATGTGCACCGTGGCTCCCAATGGTAGAGGGCCCGCAACGCACCCCCAACAGTGGGGGGAACATCCTGGCACTTGAGGGGACCTGTCACGGAATCCTCATATCACTTACAGATGGGCCCCATCGCTTCGGGACAAATTAGTACAAAGCCATTTCAATCCTACTAATGTAACTAGGGCCGTAGAGCCTGGCACTTTTTCTTGTGGACATTGTGATACCTGTCCATTCATAGTCAATAGCCCCACTACCCAGCTACCCAGTGGACTTCCTCATCATCCCCAATGCAGGGTGACTTTCGATACCATTGGGGTTGTCTACCTGGCTAGCTGTGTCTGTGGTTGTTTCTATGTCAGATAGACCAAAAGGGCTTTCAGGGTTAGAATTGGAGATCATGTAAAACCCATACTTAAACGATGCCCACTGCGATAGCCAGACATATTGGAATTTAACATGATTTTGATTTGAGTTACATTAAATTTGCAGCTCTTGAACACCTACCAGCACACCCCAGGGGGGGCAATGTAGATACAACACTGCTTCAACTGGAATCACACTGGATTTATGACTAAAAGGCTACCCAATACCCAGGATTCAACGAAACTCTAAGCTATAAACCGTTTCTGTGCAAATAAGGTGTCAATTATTTGACTATCCTTTTTTCCTCTTCTCCCTTCCCTTTCTTCCCTCCTCCCCCCTCCCACTCTCCCTTTTTTTTGCTCCGTCATGGGGTATAGGGATAATTTGGGGGCAGGGTGCCCCACCTCGCAACATAGATATTATTTAGTTATTTTTTATAGGTATTATGTTATCTCAAGTGTGATGTAATACTGTTAAAGTATTTATACTACTATCACAAATTGTTATGTTATTGTGTAACCTCTGCTCACATTAAGTATGGTTGTTATATTTGTTTTGTGTTCTTGATACCTTTTATTTGCTACATGTATGATTTGTTCTGCTGTGGTGGATTGGACTTTCATATCCTCTTTAGATGCCTCTGAGAGCCCTCTATCTCTCCCGCTGCTGCCCCCTCTCCTGTCATTGGGTGGTGCCTTACTGCCCCCTTGACAGGTCCTGTTAGGAAAAAGGAACAAAATTTGCTGTTTTGGACGTTTTCCGCGGTGGCGCGCGCTCCCGTGCGCGTTCACGCGCGCACGCGCCGGAAACGGCGCCAAACGGGCCTTTTTAAACCTGGAGGCCCTGGAGACAAGTGCTGCTCGTTCTACAGCGTTCCCGACCTGTGAGCCCCAGCCTCTGATACCTGTTCCTGCGTTGTTCTGCCTCCTGTTTGACCCGGCTTGTCCCGACCTGTTGTCTGCCTCCTGCTCCGACCCCGGCTACCCTTGACCATCCGATTGTCTGCTCCTGTGTACCTTTGCTGCCCGCCCGTGTATCGAACCTTGCTTGGACTCTGACTACTCTTTTGCCTGATCCTTTGTACCTTCTTGCCTGCCCGTTGCCGACCCTGCCTGAACGACCATCCGTCTACCTGCACGCCTCCTGGAGCAAGTCCGTCCCAGCCGTTGCCCGTCCGTTCTTCC
>BLSH010342011.1:199182-226186 GCA_018402905.1 Glandirana rugosa | reverse complement strand
CAAACCGCGGCAAAGGCCGCGCACGCGCGCACTTGCGCGTGCCCTCGCGCGCGGTGGCGCCTTTTGCAGGTTTTGTCGTTTAAAACAAGGAAAAAGGATTGTAACGGGGGGGGGTTCCCCGTCGGAGGCCTACGGAAATGGCCCATAGTGGTGAGACCGCTAAGGAGAACTTACGGACCTATTCAGGCCCCCGCACCTATAAAAGAAGTCCAAGGGTCCTTAAGAGGAGACCCGGCTTGGGGAAGGTGAACTAATCTATGACCCAGGGGGGTCGAGAGGCTGCTGTTAAGTTCTACCGGAGGTGGAGCTTGAGGAGGAGAGGCAATTGATCCGCGGTGGCGCGCGCTCCCGTGCGCGTTCACGCGCGCACGCGCCGGAAACGGCGCCAAACGGGCCTTTTTAAACCTGGAGGCCCTGGAGACAAGTGCTGCTCGTTCTACAGCATTCCCGACCTGTGAGCCCCAGCCTCTGATACCTGTTCCTGCTTTGTTCTGCCTCCTGTTTGACCCGGCTTGTCCCGACCTGTTGTCTGCCTCCTGCTCCGACCCCGGCTACCCTTGACCATCCGATTGTCTGCTCCTGTGTACCTTTGCTGCCCGCCCGTGTATCGAACCTTGCTTGGACTCTGACTACTCTTTTGCCTGATCCTTTGTACCTTCTTGCCTGCCCGTTGCCAACCCTGCCTGAACGACCATCCGTCTACCTGCACGCCTCCTGGAGCTTCGCTACATCATCGGTGATCCTCCAGCCCTCGTGCCATCCCGCACTCTTGGGCCTCTGTCCCCACTACCAGGGGTCCTTGAATCGGGTGCGCAAGAGCGGTTGTTCCCTGCACAAGACAGACTCCACCATCAGGTACGTGACAGGTCCCCTCAAGTGCCAGGATGTTCCCCTGACTGTTGGGGGTGCGTCGCCAGCCCTCTACCATTGGGAGCCACGGCACACATTGCAATTTGTACGGACTCAAGGGGGCACTGGTTATCTCCGGCTTGCCCCCTTTCCTATGGTGAGGCCCCCATGCCCACTCTCTTGGTGCCCAGGATCCCTGATCCACCTGTCATAGACAGTTGTGCAGGACTCTCTATTCCCTGTTGCGTGGCAACACCTCCACCATGACGGGATATGGGACGAAGATCCGGCCCTCCCGCCTGACACTCATGCCCAGTTCCCGCCTCCCCCGCGGATATGCACCATGGGGTTTGGAGTTTCCAGCTGGAACCGGACTGTTGGCACATGCGCCCGCCATGGATCACGTCTGCACTTGGCCGGTGACGTCAGACGCCGGGCGAGTGGGAGATGCATAAAGCCGGAGGCTTTGGCTTATTTGTCAGCTGGAGACTGGGGGAGCTTGTTTGTGTGGATCGTACTGCAGGTATTCATTTGAGTATTATTATCTATCTTGTACCTAATGTTATTAGCGTTCGGACTCTTTCTTTCAACCAGCTGCTAACTTTACCTTTATGTTGATGTTCGGTCATAAACAATATCCCTTCCATCTTTACACTATATACTTCTCAATCTGCACTGTCTCTTTTTCTCTGCCATATACGTTAAACCTATATGTATATGTAGCTCTTTGTTATCTAGCTCTATGAGGCACCCACTATGAATTCTTTAGTATCATTGACTTTCAAGTCACAATGAGCCAGCGTGTTTATGTTATTTTTCTTCTTCCCTATCATCTTGTTCAACTGTAATTAAGTGGTGTTTTCCTCTTTACATCCCTTGTATAGGGCATTAATTTATGACCTGCCTGTTTTGGTGCTCATCTTGATACAATATTTTTGGGACATTAGTCTACATAATACTTTTTATTTACATGCTCTCCTCTAGGTGTGTTCTTTGGCCTTCTTTCTTCAACCGTCATAGTGGGAATTTGATCCCAAAGGGTCTTTTCAGAGTCTGTGTTCTAGAGTGTGTTTTGGCACTTGCACCCCCAGTGTATCCCATTTCATTATGTGACTCATGTAAGTCCCTTCTGTATTCTAAAACTAGTGTTATATGTAAAGTGTAATATTGTATACGCTTGGGCGAATATTGCCATGCTCTACACATGTCTATGTGCAGTATTAAGGAGATTAGCGTGCTCTTTGGTTGTACACTATATAATGTCTGTTTCGCTCTTTCTCTTCCTTTTGAACTATGTTACTTATCATGTCATATTGTTCCATCCCAGCCTGGACTTTACGCGTCTCCTGCAGTTGCAGAGTGCTGGGTCCCCTTCTGGTTGCGGGCTTGCTGTGCCTTCCTTGCATGTGATCGGGTGTATGTCCTGGTAAGTCCTGCTGGGCAATCCATCATTTGGGGGGAACATTGGGGGGAATGGGGGGTTGACCTCCTAATAGAGTGACAGTCCAATTACCACATATCAATATGTTGTAGATTGTATCAAGTGTCATAATGTATGTTTTGTTGTTGCTTACCCTGTATTTTTATCGTTCAAGCACATATATGGTGGCGGTCAATCAGATCCCCTGAGGAAGCCTGTGAAGGCAAAACATGTCGGGATAACAACATGACCACTTTACTGTAAACCACCATTGTGGTAACCCCCATTTCAAATTTCTGGACCACCGGCTATTTAACCTTATGTACTGTACATGCAAAGTACCCTTTTGCTCTTTTTAATTGACATTGTGTCACAACTCACAAATAAAGCTTCATTGTTTTTATGAATTTTCCGTGTCTTGGACTCTATTCCCTTGCACCGCATAATCCCCTCAGGGAACCCCGCTCTACCCAAGTAACACACATATTTTTGGGATGAGATGCATTGAAATTTTGTTCCAAAATCTGACTGCCAAGAGGACAACGTAATTTCAATAATAATAAGCATATTCAAGTAAAAAATGTAATCAGTCACTGCCATATCAGTACCACATCCCTGAAATGCCAAATACGAAACAGTATCTATATGGGGTAGGACCCTGCCCCCATAGAATAATGATGGGACTTTTTAGGCACTGATTTACCCTCTCTGAGTGATCAGACGGACACTAATAGTATCTTATTAGGTATATCAAAATTTAATATTTATATAGAGAAAACAACACAGTAAAATCCCCAAAAAAGGAGAAAGTACATGAAACAAAATATATATACATAATAACCGGACAATACAGTACATAAACCAGAATCGGTCCGGATACTCCCAGTCGGTGGAATGATGGTGAACTCCAGTGACTGGTAGGTGTGGGATACGTATCTGTTCTACCCAACGCGTTTTGCCAAAGGCGGCTTCCTCAGGGGAAGGCGAGCAGAAACCAATTACAGGTATCCGTATCCTAAGTAAGTATAACAGAGTTCAATGAAGTATGAAATACCAACATATTATTGATTTTTCTACATTTGTACATAATGTCCCGTTTCCGGGATAAATATATCAACCTTATTCACATCTGATCATAGATATATTGGTTTATATAAATGAGACATTTCATTCATGTTGTACATAAAGATAATAGGGGTACCTTGATACTTTCTGAGAGAGAAGGGCACTCTGTGTTTAGACGTCTGACCATATCATTTTCAATTTCATACAGCTATAGCGGGTCTGTGGGTGCATAAATCGCAGTTGTCGTATATGCGATAAGCCCAAACCTCAGAAAGAGAGATAAGGTAACTATATAATAGAAAATTAGTCACCAATAGATCATACCAATGTAAGTCCCATGCAGATCGTTATTGGTCAAACCATGCGACTTACAAGTTTGATGCGCCAGAACGAGGGAGGGGGATGTCCGACTGTCTGCACACACTACCTAGTGATCGTAATAATAGGAAAAATATATGTTGATCATCTGGGGGTAATAACTCGCAATAGAGATATTGTAGTGTAATTTGAGCTTTTGAACACATACCCAAACTTGAAGGATTGTAATAGCACGGTCTTATGACAACATCATTGGATTCAATAGATGTAGATCATATGGAACTGTCTTCCAAAAAGAAACAACCTGGGAGACAAAGTATAGACCTAGTAAGAGAGCCCCATATTGTGACATCCGTGCCCCCCTGAAAATCATAATGATCATCCCCATAGCCAAACACTAAGGTGGCGTGGCGGTCCCCAAATGGAACCTCCAAATATGTTCAAAGTACCTTGTATGGATATAACAGCGTCAGGCATCCGCAGACTCAATGGCGTCTTAGCTAGGAAGCAGGGAGCGTGGTTTAAATAGAGAATCTTTGGCGCCAAAAAATTCTCTTGTCTTGGCGCTCCGGAAGTGACTCTGCGGTACAACCGCAATAGTATCCCGGCTAATTAAGGGCCTGAATGATGGATCCGCCCCCGGAGCTACAACGTGCCCCATACGTACTACAAGATACAAGCCTCCGCATGACAAAGCATGGACAGACCCGCCTCTTTCATATTAGTGTCCCTCCCAACTGTCAACAATATCTGTTGAGAATTAAACACATAAACATATATCGCAGATGGACATCTTCTATCTCTAATGGCTGCATCAGGCGTTATTAGGTAACCAGTATCAGCCCTTCTATTCCTGTGAGGAGAATAATGCCATATAAGATATTGGTCACCGAATGGCGGGACGGTGATGGCCCAGCAGGGAAAACTGGATGGACCTTCAGAATGCCCCCCATGATGGCGAAATAGGGGGGAGAAATTGTATTACATCCACATATGGGACCTCATGCTAGATATGCCTCCCCGTCCCGCCATAGTTACCGGTATTAATTTATAATAATAATAAATAATGATTTATATACCGGTAACAAATAACAGCCATGCATATATTATGCATCAAGTCACACAATATTAACCACGATCAGCTCAGGACCACATAGGAAGATCCACGTAAACTTAGTATAGGTCAAAGTAGGATGTCAAGACGTAGGATATAGGTCAGAGGTCACACAGAGTGTCCTTATGTTCCACCTCCATTTTAATTCGGGAGATGTATATTCAGATATGTCATGATGCACATAACAGCTGTGCAACATATCTAGTTAGTTAGAGAAAAGGCTTGTAACTTATGTTTTCATTGAGGCCAGGTGCTTTGGTAGCCTCCAGTTGGAAAATCCATTTCGTTTCCAACTGGAGTAAACGTTTATCGATGCTTCCCCCACGAGGAGGGGCCTCCACATGTTCTAGAGCGAAAAATTTAAAAATAATAAGCATATGTCAAGAGCACCCCCCTTACATCAGATGTCAAGCGTACCCCCTCCCACAATCAGAAGTCAAGAGTCTCCTACCCCCCCTTGTATCTCATCACCCCCCTTACTTTGTGCTGCTGCTGAGAAAAAGCTGGGGTCAGAGCTGGAAAGCAGAATGTGCAGGGTCTGGAGAAGGACCAGAGGAAGGCTGAAGTAAGCGGCTGAATTCTGACCAGGGCAGGCAGAGACGAGGAGGTACTGCAGCTGCACAGAGAGGTGCAGGATCTGTAGGAGGGGCTCTTCCCTCCTCTCTGCGGCTGACTGCTGAGACGGGAGGGGGGAGCCTCTCCACAGCTGTACAGTAAAGAGCAGGATCTAGCTGAGGAGTTCTGTCCTCTTTGCTGCTGACTGCTGAGACAAGGTAGGGGTAGAGATAAGGGGGGTGCCACTGCTGCAGGAGGGGTGCAAGGGCCACATGGCATGGCCTTGTGTTTGACACATGTGTGATAGCAGAAGAGAGGCAAGTGGAATAAGCTGATCAGTCTGCTGCTTCTTCTTTCACTGTCCAATTACAGAATGGGGGGCAGCATTTGTTACCCCAGCATTTCATTTTCCTGATATGTGTCTGCTGTACTTGTACTACTTGTGTGAAATTCTTGGTGTTCCTGTGAGTCCCTCTGCTTTCCTATTAAAAACTGACCACACTAAGCAGGAGAGCACAGCATGGTAAGTACTCTAGCTAAGCCAATGATAAGACTTGTCCTGACACCCCCCCCCTCGCCCTGCACAGCCATTCACTGGGAAGTTCAGTGTACTGCTGCTTCTCCTCCCCCCAAGCCCTTATGCTAATGAGACCAGAAGGACTGTGATTACTTATAAAAAAAGGGAAAAAAAGGTATTTATAATTTTTTTTTTTATACCTATACACAATGTTTTGCCTTTCATTTCTATTTTAAACGGAATGAGTTGTTTTACGAGGTAATCTTTTACAATCACTTTAAATGCAATGGAAAGAAATCAGGATTCTAGCACTGCTAGACAGGGCTGTGCTGTGCAAAGGTCTGAACCGGATGGACAGAAATCAAATCCTTTTGAAAGGTAACATGGTTAAAATATATTTATTTCATCTAAGTCTTGGAGTTCAGCTTTAAACGTCATTATGACATGCAAAGCAGGGCCACCATTACACCTACACATTTACCTATGTTCAGATATTGGAACTGTTGTACTTGTAGGAGTGAATACTTGCCATGTTGTGGCCTACTAAATAGTATTCCATATCCTTCCTTCTCCTTCCTCTGAAGCTGGTATGAACATGCTACCTTTTCCATTCTATGTGATATTTGTAAGACACCTGTAAATAGAAGGCAATTATTTAACTTACCGTATTTTTCCGTGTATAAGACGCCCCCCACTTTTCCAACCCAAAATTAAGAAATCAATAATAAAACAGAGCACATTTTTATATACGGTAGTAAACACATTTTTATTTACTGTAGTAATTACTGGTTCTGCAGGTAATGTTTACATACACGTACTGTACTATATTATGCAGCATATAACTTTATTCATCCTCTGTTGCATCACTGCTCTCTTCTTCATCAGTTTCAATTTCTTCAACTTCAACTTCCTTTGCATCACTGCTGTCTTCTGAGTCACTATCTATATATCCTCCAATCACGGCATCAGCACCTCCTCCTCCAATCACAGCATCAGCACCTCCTCCTCCAATCACGGCATCAGCACCTCCTCCTCCAATCACGGCATCAGCACCTCCTCCTCCAATCACGGCATCAGCACCTCCACCTCCAATCACAGCTTTGGCTGACGTCAGTAACAAGGCGGAAGCCTCTTTGACAGACTACGCACCCGCGCGGCTCTCCCTTCACTCCTCACTGACTGACTGCTCACTCACTCCTCACTGCTGACCGTGTATAAGACGCCCCTCGATCTACAGTACTGCAATTTTAGCAAAAAATAGCGTCTTATACACGGAAAAATACGGTACTTGGAATTCTCTGCTTCATTTTGTTTTAAAGACTCAAAACATTTTCTCTGTGTTTTATGCAGTGGACCTCATTTACTGCACAGATCTCAGCGGAACTGGTAATTTAAAACCTTCTATTGTATTTTAGTGCAGCAAAGAACATTAGTCATTCTTGTAGCCACATACCGAGTCTCTGGGCAGCCACATCAACGCTGGCGTGGAAACTGCAGACAAAATATGTCTATTGTTTGAGAATTTCAGCCCACTATTCTTCACAAAGAACAAATCTGGAGCACAACATTAGAGACCTCATAATTCATTAATATTTTAGATGGCGAGAGGATGAGCAGATGTTTCTTTCTGTTCAGGTACATTTGGCAAACCATGATTATTTAGCAAAATGGGATAACCCATTATTAATATGCAAAGAGGTCAATAAAATGATGTTGCCTCTTTGTATGAACCTATCTTTGTATACTGGGTGATGTCTGCTGCATTTGATTGTGTATTGAAGAGGTATCAGACTGCAGTGAAAGCTTTGTTTAGTTTATGACTCATTGCTCATCGCTGGACTCAACCAGTATGGCAGTTTCAAAGCAGAAGCATACTTATTTTCTTCTAAACGTTGGCATCAGAAGGCCAAGACAGCTGTTTCTGGAGCCCGGAGAATTGGTAAAAGATGCATTTTGTAGGATGGCAGCCAGCTGTTGAAAATGTATACTTAACTTTTGTAGGACACATTAGTATATGTAAAATGTTTCATCTGTTCTACATCTTGTACAAAGTAACATCCATTTTGTCCCTGTTCTAGAAGAAATGTACTTTTAAAAACTTGAAAGATAAGGTAGCTGACTGTGATTGTGCTGCAGACAGAATTGGTTCTAATCAGCTCTGACCAGTCTGTTTGATGGCAATCCTAGCAGATAAGAGTAGATCCACGCACAGTCAGTAATACTTAATATTCTAGAATGTTCTCCGATGTCTTTATAAGCCACTTTAAAATAAACCAGTAGCAATAGCTATACACCAATAGAATGTCTCTCTGTTATTCCTCCATGTGCACACGTGAAGGACATTCTTCTTATACAACTGTAGCCATATTTTTTGGGGGGTCATGAGAAATGGGCCTCCCAAAATAGGATATTGTGCAATACCTATAGGTAAAAAAGACAACCGGAACCTTTGCTAAAGGAGCTTAATTATGAGTGCTCCAATGCCCTATTTGGGCCCCAACGTACTGGCTAGTAGGGAAAGGTTTAACAAAAACTAGTAGATTATTGTCATAGCGTTGCTCCTTAGACAGGACCTTCCCCAGGGAATAAGGGTCACTCTCTAGTTCACTTGCTTATTACTACTTTATTTTTTTGCCACTGTTTTACATATTTGTATAAGTGATTATTGTTCACCGATGTCTTTATAAGCCACTTTAAAATAAACCAGTAGCAATAGCTATACACCAATAGAATGTCTCTCTGTTATTCCTCCATGTGCACACGTGAAGGACATTCTTCTTATACAACTGTAGCCATATTTTTTTGGGGGGTCATGAGAAATGGGCCTCCCAAAACAGGATATTGTGCAATACCTATAGGTAAAAAAGACAACCGGAACCTTTACCAAAGGAGCTTAATTATGAGTGCTCCAATGCCATATTTGGGCCCCAACGTACTGGCTAGTAGGGAAAGGTTTAACAAAAACTGGTAGATTATTGTCATAGCGTTGCTCCTTAGACAGGACCTTCCCCAGGGAATAAGGGTCACTCTCTAGTTCACTTGCTTATTACTACTTTATTTTTTTGCCACTGTTTTACATACTTGTATAAGTGATTATTGCCTTTTTCCATTTTCTTTGCTTATGGTAATATTGTGTATATTGTTGCAGTAAATATCCACCCTTCAGCTCTTGCGTGTCAGAAAGCATGGTGGTGGCACCATTGCACTGGGACACAGAAACAGTGGCTTCAATACTACATATAATTAATCATCTTAGGGTGTTCAGTTTTCATGTGGTCATTGTTGTATGCTCGTCCATCTCAGTCTCTTTTTTTGGTAATATGACAATCTGGGAACTGGGTATGCACATGCGCACGTGCACTGATGCGAGAGTGCGCACGCGCACTTGCATAATCCCAAGCCCACAACTATGCACATTTGCTCGGCCAGTTGCTGGTCTGCGCATGCTGCAAAACTCTGTCTGTACTACAGACATGCCTTCCCTGACACTAACCCACAAAAATAAAATGTATTTCTCTGACCACTCATAAGTGAGAAAATGTGGCAACTGATTTGTTTAAAGGTTAATTTCACCTTTTAAAAAAAAAATGTTAAAGCTGAACTAATGGCCAATATCCTGGCCACCCCTGTGGGCCGCACTGCATATAGCGGCCATGATGCCTTGTGCTGTGGTGTAGAGGTCTGTACATGGTACACCACAATACACATCCCCGGAGTGAGTATCCATCATAATGTTTGCAATGGCAAGCGCTCATTGGTTAACGCAACCACATGCAGACCAATGAGAAGCACATCTCAGGCTCCTTCTCTTGTAAGCCATCCCAGAAGAAAGAAGCACCATTGCAAGCATTACCATGGATACTTGCTCTGGGGCTTTGTATTGCAGTATTGTACTGCTACATTAGCAGGATGGGGCATCACAGCAACAAAGGTGTGGCAAGGATAGTTTGAGTTAGTTCAACTTTTCTTTTTTTGTGAATAAGTGAACTTACCCTTTAATTAAAGAGTATTAATTATGTGCAGTTGTGTTACATCTTTTTATTTGAATTTTTTGCCTTTCTTTGTTTTTCATTTTAAAAGGGCAAATATTAAATCCCCAAATTAAAGAACCCAAGCAAAGTTCACCTAAGTAGAAAATATAGAAAATATAGCAAAACTGCTGGTTAAGTTCACTGACACTTTGTTGAAGGTGAAATTTGTAAGGTATAATCACTGTGTTGTGGTTACTGGTCCCCAAAAAGTGTCACTAATTGTCAGATTTGTCGCAGTCTCGCTAAAAGTCGCTGATCGCCGCCATTACTAGTAAAAACATTAAAAAAAAAAAGTCCATAAATCTATCCCATAGTTTGTAGACGCTATAACTTTTGCGCAAACCAATCAATGTTCGCTTTTGGGGATATTTTTCCAAAAAAATATGTATCAGAATACAAACTGGCCTAAATTGATGAAGAAATTAGATTTTTTTAAAAAAAAATTAATTGAGAATGTCTTATAGCAGAAACTAAAAAGCATTGTTTTTTATTCAAAATAGTCATTATTTTTTGTTTATAGCGAAAAAAAAACAAAAAACGCAGATGTGATCAAATACCACCAAAAGAAAGATCTATTTGTGGGAAAAAAAGGAAATCAATTTTTTTGGGGTACAGCATCGCACGACTACGCAATTGTCAATTAAAGCAACGCAGTGCAGTATCGCAAAAAAATGCCCTGGTCGGGAAGTGGGTAAAACCTTCCGGTGCTGAAGTGGTTAATTACCTCAAAACCAGACACTTTAACTCTCTTCCTGCCCAGGCCATTTTTCAGATTTTAACACAGTCATAATTTAAATTACAAAAACTCAGTCATGCAACACTTTACCTTAATTGAACTTTTATATTTTTTTAGACATACAGTTGTGCTCATAAGTTTACATACCCTGGCAGAATTTATGATTTCTTGGCTATTTTTCAGAGAATATGAATAAGAACACAAAAACTTTTCTTTCACTCGTGCTTAATGTTCGGCTGAAGCCATTTATTATCAATCAACTGTGTTTACTCTTTTTAAATCATAATGACAAGAAACTACCCAAATTACCCTGATCAAAAGTTTACATACCCTGGTGATTTTGGCCTGATAATAGGCACGCAAGTTGACACAAAGGGGTTTGAATGCATATTGAAGGTAACCATCCTCACCTGTGATCTGTTTGCTTGCAATTAGTGTGTGTGTATAAAAGGTCAATGACTTTCTGGACTCCTGACAGACCCTTGCATCTTTCATCCAGTGCTGCACTGACATTTATGGATTCTGAGTCACGGGGAAAGCAAAAGAATTGTCAAAGGATCTGTGGGAAAAGGTGGTTGAACTGTATAAAACAGGAAAGGCATATTAAAAGATATCCAAGGAATTGAGAATGCCAATCAGCAGTGTTCAAACTCTAATCAAGAAGAGGAAAATGAGGGGTTCTGTTGAAACCAAACCACAGTCAAGTAGACCAACTCAACATTTCAGCCACAGCTGGGCTTTTTGTCAAGAGGAATGGGCAGCTTTACCATCTGAGAAGATAAAGACAACATTTTAACCACTTCATGCCCAAGGACGTCATATGATTTGAGTGGGGATTTCTGAATGATGCCTGCAGAAGCAGGCATCATTCACATATCATCTTTTTCACCCGGCGATTCCCTCCACTGTAAGAAAAATCATAAGGGCAGTTCAGCAGCTTGATCGTTCTTACAGGTGGTGGAAGGGGATGCCCCCCTCCCGCTGCCCTCCGGTGCTTCTACTGGCTTGCCCATGTGATCGGCGAGCCGGAGAAGGAATCCGCCAGTGCTGGAAGTTGAGCATAGAGATTTCTGGCAACTATATGGTCCCCAGTCATCTCTATGACCTTCAGAGGACAGGGCTCAACGTTATGATGTCACATCCGGGCCGGAGGAAGTAAACATTGCCAGGGACTCGGCTGGAAAGGTTGAGGTTATTTTTTTTATCTTGGCCTTATCGACCCCAGATCTCTCCATAAAGAGGACCTGTCACACACTATTCCTATTACAAGGTATGTTTACATTCCTTGTAATAGGAATAACAGTGATAAAAAAAACCTAAAGAGAAAGTGTAAAAATAAAAAAATAAAAGTAAAATAAACAATAAAAAAATAATAATTGAAAGTGCCCACGTCCAGAAGCGAGCGCATATGTAAGTCGTGCCCACATACAGGCCTGTACTGGCCATCGGGACTACCGGGAGTTTCCCGGTGGGCCGATGGCTCAGTGGGCCGGTTTGAATGACAGACAGCCTGTCAATGTAATGGCTGCATGAGCCGCGCAGCCATTACTTTGAGCACCGCGGCTGTACGGTCTATAAGCGGGGCCGGACCAGTGCAAGGAAGGGGCGGGTGCCCTGGGCTGGATCAGGGGGGCACATGTGAAATCCTGGCAGTGCTTCATACAGTACACACTAGCAGTAGCTGGCGCTGCTAGGTGTACTGTCTGTATTCGCCTTTCTGTGTACATCTGTGTAGTCTGTGACACCATCCATCCCTGCTAGCCTGCTACTTCTCTCCCCCTAAAGCGCTCTGTAGTCCCGTCCTGGGGGCATGACGTCATTCACGGCCGGAGGCATGATGGGAGGAGCATAGGGAGCTGCTGCAACCAAGAGGAACCGCGGAACTCAGCAAACAAAGTGTGGTATTGCAACTCGCAAGTAAGCAAGCACTAAGCTTAGTAATAAATAAATGATTGCCATGCCATTTCCAAATGCCATGCGGGATGCTACTACCACATCCGTGCTCAGCCGTCCCATCCATCCCCATCCGTGCTCAGCCGTCCCATCCATCCCCATCCCTGCTCAGCCGTCCCATCCATCCCCATCCGTGCTCAGCCGTCCCATCCATCCCCATCCGTGCTCAGCCGTCCCATCCATCCCTATCCGTGCTCAGCCGTCCCATCCATCCCCATCCGTGCTCAGCCGTCCCATCCATCCCCATCCATGCTCAGCCGTCCCATCCATCCCCATCCGTGCTCAGCCGTCCCATCCATCCCCATCCGTGCTCAGCCACCTCATCCATCCCTATCCGTGCTCAGCCGTCCCATCCATCCCCATCCGTGCTCAGCCACCTCATCCATCCCTATCTGTGCTCAGCCGTCCCATCCATCCCCATCCGTGCTCAGCCACCTCATCCATCCCCATCCGTGCTCAGCCACCTCATCCGTCCCCATCCATGCTCAGCCACCTCATCCATCCCTATCCGTGCTCAGCCGTCCCATCCATCCCCATCCCTGCTCAGCCGTCCCATCCATCCCCATCCGTGCTCAGCCATCCCATCTATCCCCATCCGTGCTCAGCAGTCCCATCCATCCCCATCCGTGCTCAGCCACCCCATCTGTGCTCAGCCACCCCATCTGTGCTCAGCCACCTCATCCAGCCCCATACATGCTCAGCCACCCCATCATCCAGCCCCATCCGTGCTCAGCCGTCCCATCCATCCCCATCCATGCTCAGCCACCCCATCCATGCTCAGCCACCCCATCCATCCCCATCAGCGCTCAGCCACCCCATCCGTGGCTCATCCATCCCCATACATTACTCATTCATGCTCATCCAAGGCTCATCCATGCCACATCAGTTCTCATCTGTGTCACATCCATGCCATGTTTTTTTTCTTTTGCGCAATTGCATAGTTTATATACTATTTTTGTGCACATTTGCAAAATTAAAGCGGGCCGGTCTGGATGAAGTCCAGGGCCAAATTTTTGTCCCAGTCCAGCCCTGCCCACATATGTAAACAGTGGTCAAATCACACATGTGAGGAATCACCACGAGCATTAGGGCTCGTTTACACTTGCTTCAAAACAGGGCATCAGACAGGCGTTGTTAAAGCTCCCTTAACACCAGTCAAAGCCCATGTGCACTAAATAAAATTGTTAGCTTACAGCCCTGTTTACACCTTGTGTTGGCTTCGCTGCGCTTCAACTTTGCATCAAAAATGATACCCCATGTAGCTTTAGCCAGACTTCAAAGCCTCTCCAACACCTCCATAGAAGTCTATGACAAAGCTTATTCGAAGTTTGCTTGAAGCACTGTGGCTTTTCAGAGGCTGTAATTCAGCTTTAGATTCGCTTTGTTTTGGAGAAATTGCAGGTGTGAGATTTCAACAAACACAAAGGGCATCGGCCAAGCCTCAACAAGGCTCCCAAAGTGCATTACTGAAGCTTTGTCGAAGCCTTGTTGAAGCCTCTTCAAAGCACCGCGGTAGCCTCAAAAACACATCATAAAAGCTTGTTGAAGCTGTATGAGCTTTAATGAGCGTTGAAGCTGAAGCAAGTGTAAACTAGCTCTTAGAGCAACAGCAACAATACTAGCCCAAGACCTCCGCTGTAATTCTAAACTGGTAACCTGTAAAATATTTTAAAGCGTCGCCTATGGAGATTTTTAAGTACTAAAATTTTGTGGTATTCCACAAGTGTGCACAGTTTTAAAGCGTAACACGTTAGGTATCTATTTACTCAGCGTAACATCATCTTTCACATTATATAGAAAAATTGAGCTAACTTTGTTTTGTTTTTGTTTTGTAATTCAAGAAACAGTTGAAATTCCTGCGCAAATACCGTGTAACGTAAAAAATTGCAACGATCACCGTTTTATTCCCTAGGGACTCTGCTAAAAACATATATAATGTTTGGGGGTTCTGAGTAATTTTCGAGCAAATTTGTGGAGGCCCCGAAGCACCAAGACAGTAGAAACAACCACAAAATAACACCATTTTGGAACACAAACACACTAAAGTATTTCCGAACAGGCATAGTGAGTCTTTTGAAAATGTAATTTTTTGCCACATGCTGGAAAATGCAGGAAAGAAAATGAAAATGTATTTGGTTACACAAAGTTGCTAAATTAATAAGATATTTCTAACACAAAACATAGGTATCTCACTCCAAAACACACTCTGCTACTCCTTTTGAGTGTGGTGATACCACATGTGTGACACTTTTTCACAGCCAAACAACATAGAGAGGCCCAAAATCCAAGGAGCACCTATAGGTGTTCTTGGGGCATAAATTATGCATCTAATTTGCTAAATTCCTATCACATTCTTAGAGGCCCTGGAGCACCAAGACAGTGCAAACACCCACAAAATGACCACTGTTTGGAGAGAAAACACAGCAAGGTATTTTTTTTTTAAAGGCATGGTGAGTCTTTTGAAGACTTCATTTTTTTGCCACAAGTTTTTGTCAAATGTGCAAAGAAACATTTTTTTTTACACAAAGTAGTCAGTTTAATAAAATATTTTTCACACACACCATAAACGTACTTAGAATTTCACCCCAATCAACCAATTGTATCAAAACCAATGTACTTTAATTGTCTATAGAAGCAGTCAGGGAATATAGCTTAGTGCAGCACCATCTATAGTAGTCCCTGTTTCTATAAGCCAAGCAAGCTTAACCTACTGGTAAATGGTTGCCCCCAGGAATGCCATGTTCACTGTCGAAGTAGTACAGGAGACTGAAGAAAGGAAGAACAAAGAGTTCCTGTGGGGACCTCTTGAGAAAGTCACGTGATTAGTGACGAAACACGTCAGGACAGAGCCTGTGACATCATCGTGCACCACTAGGAAGCAGACTGCTAGCCACTGGTGATTACAGAGCCAAGGATTTGAGGATGTCTAAGTGACCTTAAGGGGACCATGCACCCCAATTGTACTGAGTGAGCTACCTATGTGCACCGGAGTTAGTGCACATACATATGTGAGTGTGATTGTTTTTATTTAAATAAAGATCACCTTTTTTATACAGTTAAACACTATGTTTAAGTTTTCTCCTGCTCACATGGTACATGTGTATGAGGTATACTGTGAACTAGAGTCCAAGAACCACTAGGGAAGTTGCACCATTGGATTTATACCCTTAAGGGGAAGACAATTATAAACCCCTGGTAGGGTCTCCCCGGGAGGTGAGCGCATAGTTTGACCAGTGGAGGGTTTTTTCAATGTGAAAAATACACGATCTTCACAAAAGCTTGACACTGGATCTATGATTACACAGATTGTATTGGGATGTTCACTAAACGAATGGACTGGATGTTATGATTATCACTTCACAAAGACTATTGATACTATACATGAAGGATTGTAGATAGAGTTGAGAGGACACCTGGATGTTCGGGTTCGGCGGGTTCGGCCAAACTTCGCAAAAAAGTTTGCTTTCGGCCCTGAACTTGACCCGAACTTGACCCCGAACCCCGTTGAAATGAATGGTGGCCCAAACTTTTGGGCACAAAAATGGCTCTAAAAAAGTCCTGGAAAGGGCTAGAGGGCTGCAAAAGGAAGCAAAATGGGGGTAAGAGTAGGACAAGTGCCCTGCAAACAAATGTGGATAGGGAAATAACTTAAAATCACATAAAAAAAAAAATGGAGGAGGAGGTGGATGTGGAGTAGGAGGTTGAGGAGGCTGTGACCGTGGCGGTGTAGGTGGTGGAAGTGGCGGTGGAGGAGGAGGTAGCAAACACTGTTTTTTGTTTGTTTTTTTTCTAATTGGGGTAGCCGCCAAAATATTGAGACATATTAAAAAAAAAAGGATACGTTCACTTAAGTATACCAATGGCTGTGTGCAGACAAGTCTTGTGGGATCCATGCCTGGTTCATTTTAATAAAGGTTAGCTTGTCCACGTTGGCTGCGGACAGGCGGCTCCGTTTGTCTGTGATAACGCCCCCTGCCCTGCTAAACACACGTTCAGACAATAAAATGGCTGCAGGGCAGGCCAGCACCTCCAAGGCATAAAGGGCAAGCTCAGGCCATGTGGCCAATTTGGAGAACCAGAAGTTGAATGGGGCAGACCCATCAGTCAGTACGTGTAGGCGTGTGCGCACATACTTTTCCACCATGTTGCTGAAATGCTGCCTCCTGCTAAGACATTACCTATCAGCTGGTGGTGCTGTTTGTTGTGGCGTGCTGCTGACAAAGCTTTTCCACATTTCGGCCATGCTAACCCTGCCTTCTGAGGTGCTGGCGGTGCCACAGCTGCGTTGGTGACCTCTTCCTTCACCTTGTGTTTCCACTGAGCCCCCGGTGTCATTTGTAGTCGCGCATCTTCTGATCACGCTCCAGTGAGGGAATTATGGACGGCACGTTGTCCTTGTAACAGGGATCCAGCAGGGTGGCCACCCAGTAATCAGCACAAGTTACAATGTGGGCAAACTCGGCTGTCATTGTGCAGGCACTGCAGCATGTAGTCGCTAATGTGTGCCAGGCTGCCCAGGGGCAAAGACAAGCTGTCCTCTGTGAAAGGTATATCATCTGTGTCCTCCGTATTCCCCCAGCCACGCTCCAGTGATGCCCACGAGCTGCGTTGGGTGCCACCCTGCTGTGAACACAGTTCCTCCTCCTCCTCCTCATCATATTCGTCCTCCTCATCCTCCAGGACTGTGCCCTCGCTTGAAATTTTTTTACCTGGCCAATGCTGGTGCAGGAACCTCACACCAGCAGCAGGAACCTCTCTACACCAGTAAGAGATATTTTATAACGGTAATCTGTCCCTCACACCAGCAGCAGGAACCTCTTCCTATACCAGTATGAGATGATTTTATAACGGTAATCTGTCCCTCACACCAGCAGCAGGAACCTCTCCCTATACTAGTATGAGATAATGTTATAACGGTAATCTGTCCCTCACACCAGCAGCAGGAACCTCTCCCTATACGAGTATGAGATGATTTTATAACGGTAATCTGTCCCTCACACCAGCAGCAGGAACCTCTCCCTATACTAGTATGAGATGATTTTATAACGGTAATCTGTCCCTCACAACAGCTGCAGGAACCTCTCCCTATACCAGTATGAGATGATTTTATAACGCTAATCTGTCCCTCATAGCGGCGGCAGGAACCTCTCCCTACACCAGTATGAGATGATTTTATAACGCTAATCTGTCCCTCACACCAGCAGCAGGAACCTCTCCCTATACTAGTATGAGATGATATTTTAACGGTAATCTGTCCCTCACACCAGCAGCAGGAACCTCTCCCTATACGAGTATGAGATGATTTTATAACGGTAATCTGTCCCTCACACCAGCAGCAGGAACCTCTCCCTATACTAGTATGAGATGATTTTATAACTTCTCCCTATACTAGTATGAGGTGATTTTATAACGGTAATCTGTCGCTCACACCAGCGGCAGGAACCTCTCCCTATACCAGTATGAGATAATTTTATAACGCTAATCTATCCCTCACACCAGCGGCAGGAACCTCTCCCTATACTAGTATGAGATGATTTTATAACGCTAATCTATCCCTCACACCAGCGGCAGGAACCTCTCCCTGTACCAGTATGAGATGATTTTATAACGCTAATCTATCCCTCACACCAGCGGCAGGAACCTCTCCCTATACCAGTATGAGATGATTTTATAAAACAAATCTGTCCCTCACATCGGCGGCAGGAACCTCTCCCTATACCAGTATGAGATGATTTTATAATGCTAATCTGTCCCTCACACCAGGGGTAGGAACCTCTCCCTACACCAGTATGACATGATTTTATAACGGTAATCTGTCCCTCACACCAGCAGCAGGAACCTCTCCCTATACCAGTATGAGATGATTTTATAACGCTAATCTGTCCCTCACACCAGCAGCAGGAACCTCTCCCTATACTAGTATGAGTTGATTTTATGATGGTAATCTGTCCCTCACACCAGCAGCAGGAACCTCTCCCTATACTAGTATGAGATGATGTTATAATGGTAATCTGTCCCTCACACCAGCAGCAGGAACCTCTCCCTATACCATTATGAGATGATTTTATGACCTCTCACTATACTAGTATGAGATGATTTTATAACGGTAATCTGTCCCTCACACCAGCAGCAGGAACCTCTCCTTATACCAGTATGAGATGATTTTATAACGCTAATCTATCCCTCACTCCAGCAGCAGGAACCTCTCCCTATACCAGTATGAGATGATTTTATAACGCTAATCTGTCCCTCATACCAGCAGCAGGAACCTCTCCCTATACCAGTATAAGATGATTTTATAACGGTAATCTGTCCCTCACAGTGGTGGCAGCATGCTCTCCCTACACTAGCCCGAGAGCATGTGACATGCAGCACTACGTGACTCCAGCTCGTATCGAGGCTGGGTCACATGATGCACTGGCCAATCACAGCCATGTCATTAGTAGTCATGACTGTGATGGCTTCTAAGGGCAAACGCGTGAAACAATCTGTCCCTCGCACCAGCAGCAGGAACCTCTCCCTATACTAGTATTAGATCATTTTATAACGGTAATCTGTCCCTCTCACCAGCAGCAGGAACCTCTCCCTACACCAGTATGAGATGATTTTATAACGCTAATCTGTCCCTCACACCAGCAGCAGGAACCTCTCCCTATACCAGTATGAGATGATTTTATGATTGTAATCTGTCCCTCACACCAGCAGCAGGAACCTCTCCCTATACTAGTATGAGATGATGTTATAACGGTAATCTGTCCCTCACACCAGCAACAGGAACCTTTCCCTATACCAGTATGAGATGATTTTATAACGCTAATCTATCCCTAACACCAGTGGCAGGAACCTCTCCCTATACTAGTATGAGATGATTTTATAACCTCTCCCTATACTAGTATGAGATGATTTTATAACGTTAATCTGTCCCTTACACCAGCAGCAGGAACCTCTCCCTATACCAGTATGAGTTGATTTTATAAGGCTAATCTATCTCTCACACCAGCGGCAGGAACCTCTCCCTATACCAGTATGAGATTATTTTATAACGCTAATCTATCCCTCACAACAAAGGCAGGAACCTCTATCTATACCAGTATGAGATGATTTTATAACGCTAATCTGTCCCTCACAGCGGCGGCAGGAACTTCTCCCTACACCAGTATGAGATGATTTTATAACAGTAATCTGTTCCTCACACCAGCAGCAGGAACCTCTCCCTATACTAGTATGAGATGATATTTTAACGGTAATCTGTCCCTCACATCAGCAGCAGGAACCTCTCCATAGACTAGTATGAGATGATTTTATAACGGTAATCTGTCCCTCACAACAGCAGCAGGAACCTCTCCCTATACCAGTATGAGATGATTTTATAACCTCTCCCTATACTAGTATGAGGTGATTTTATAACGGTAATCTGTCCCTCACACCAGCAGCAGGAACCTCTCCCTATATCAGTATGAGATAATTTTATAACGCTAATCTATCCCTCACACCAGCGGCAGGAACCTCTCCCTATACTAGTATGAGATAATTTTAATAACGCTAATCTATCCCTCACACCAACGGCAGGAACCTCTCCCTATACCAGTATTAGATGATTTTATAACACTAATCTGTCCCTCACATCGGCAGCAGGAACCTCTCCCTATACCAGTATGAGATGATTTTATAACTGTAATCTGTCCCTCACAGCGGTGGCAGGAACCTCTCCCTATACCAGTATGAGATGATATTACAACGGTAATCAGTCCCTCACAGCCGCGGCAGCATCCTCTCCCTACACTAGCTATGTGATTCCAGCTCATGGGTCACATGATGCGCTGGTCAATCACAGCCATGCCATTAGTAGACATGGCTGTAATGGCTTCTAAGGGCAAACAAGTGAAACACTTGTTGATTGGCTGCCCTGCAGCAATTCAAAAGGCGCGAAAAAATACCCGAACACCGAACCTGAACCCAGACTTTTTCTCAAATGTCCGGGTGTGTTCGGGTTCACTCAACTCTAATTGTAGAGTGGCTATGTTCATTACAATTGATCTCTGTCTCTGATTATATGCTTATTTTATACTGTTTGATTTTGTCCCATAATAGGATTGATATAGTTACATTTATATTTTCACTTTTTGGCTATTTGGGGGTACCACCGCTACTGCCACTTATCTTTATTGCTGGTTCCTAGATTCGTTTTTTTCTTGTCCAAATAATTTTATTGATGTGCTTTTTCCTAGATTTATATAGGTATCAGTACCATTTGTAAGCACTTTCACTTTAATTATTTGTTTTATGCTTATTTTGGGTTGTGAGAGATGTGAGGTTTATCTGGAGAGGTATCGCTTCACTAATTTTTTATAATTTTGATCAATACACGTGGGGGCACAGTTGGTGTCAAGCAGCAACCCTTAGCACGGCCGTACAAGTGATCACTAATTTATTTATAGAGCCATACATAGTAGCGCAGAAGTTCCATTATCTATTTTGTCTGCAGGGGAAGGCCGGGACCGGTGTCTCACAGGAATGTAGTCAGTCAAATGTGCTGATGGGTCAGTTCTGGCAATAGGCATATACATGGTCAACAAACAGGCAGCAAGCGGAAATGTGGTCAATAAACAGGCCAGGATTAATATAGGTGGCAGGCAAAGGTAACACAACACTGGCATGGCAGTGTTGAGGGACACTGAGACTAATGTGGCAGCAAACAGGGACACTATAACTGGTGTAGCAGTGATCAGGGACACTGTAACTGGTGTAGCGATAACAAGGTTCATTGTAACTGGTGTGGCGGTGATCAGGGACACTGTAACTGGTATGGTGGCTATTAGAGATAAAATGACTGGTGTGTCTGTGATTATAGACACTGGAACTGTCGCGAGAGTGATCAAGAACACTAACTGGTGTGGCGTGATCATACTGTCAGTACAGTACAGTGTCCCCATGGTGATACTGTACTTGCCTAGGGAGGTGATCAGGATATTTTTACACTCACAGGCTGCATTTGTGCAGCCATCGTGTACTACTGTGATATATGTGATTGGCCACAGCTATCACATGGTACAGGGTCACTGTTATTGACCCTGTACCATTTGATCACTGTGACCAATTACAGTGAACACAGTAGTAAGCAATGGCATCATGAATGACAGACATTGCTACTCTTTATATGATCACTGTGATTTGTCACAGTGATCACATGGTACAAGGGCCAATCCCAGCCACCCAGCATATTGGTCAGTGATCCACTGGACACAGCAGTTACAGATCATGCTGATGCATGCCCCTGAGGACCCTTACGCCCTCCCAGAATGCTGCTGTTAAAGCTCCAAGCAGCAGCTAAATACACAGATAAAGTACATGCGTTATACTGTAACTGTTTTTTTTTTTTCTTCCTATTGCACAGCCAAATGGATAACAACACTTATGGTTAATGAATACAGTGGTGTCTTCTCTTTACCCTCAGTCTTTTGACTGGACAGTAAAAGAGAAGCAGCAAAATGATAAGCCACCCCTCTGCTTACTCTGCCCTTCCATCCTATTAGCATGTTCCTTGCCACATTTGCATGCAATTGATTGATTCTGAATACTGCTCTTCATTTCCAGTCTGGGTGCTGTTCTATAGAGGACTGCAAGAAGCTAATACCAAGTCAAATTCAAGTACTTATACTAGTGGCATTAAAAATGCATTTAGTGGTTTATTACAGCGGAGTTCTACCCAAAAGTGGAACTTCCACTTTAAGTGCTGGTGACCCCCTGACATGCCACAGTTGGCATGTCATTTTTTTTGGGGGGGGGAGTGGGTACCTAGTTTTCACAGGTACCCAGCTCCCACTTCCTCTCCTGGCGCCGTGGCGCAGAGCGGAAGTTTGCCTCTCCCCCCTCCCCCCCTGCAATCTTCTGAGGCACATCACAGGTCCCAATAGATTGCCTGGCCATTAAGATCGTGCAGCACGGCTCGCACATGCACAGTGTGCACCCGGCTGTGGAGCCACAGCCAGGCGCCCACACTTGCAACGCAGGAGCCGCGGAGAGGAGGGGCAGAGATTCGAGGCTTCGAGCAGCTGCCGTGGACCGTGGGACAGGTGAGTGTCTGTTTATTAAAATACTTTTTGTAGCTGCTGACTTTTAAATGGGTGGAACTCTGCTTTAATGAATACATAGGCAGGGCAGCCATCAGAAAATTTCGGGCCCCTTACACAGCTTTAGACCTGGGCCCCCGTCTGACCACCAACATTCCCCAGGACCCACCCACTGGCCATCCCACCACATCCGCCCACTGGCCAGGAGTATACACATGTTGCAGCATCAGTAGGAATTATACACCCTGTCACACTTACCAGGTGTAGCCTGCCAAGCATAACCCATTCAAGTGAAGTGAAGTGTGCAATGCATGCTGGTGTGGGATCCAAGGGGTTAAAAAAAACAGTGCAGAGGCAGTACAGCCTCACCCGATGCTTGCAATAAGACCTAGCACTGAACCATAGGTGCTGGAGGTCCCAAACATGGACCAGTTGTGGTCCAGGGGGCTCTCTCCATATGATCCAAGTTTGGTATTTTTATAGTCTATGGTTCGGGAGAACGGTGTCCCCAAACCGGGTGCCATCTCCTATAGACTCCAATGTAACTCCGAAATTCACCCGATAATTGCCAGTCAATGACTGGTCAATTTGGGGACCTGGTACGGCCGAGCCATAGGTGCTGGAGGTCCCAAACTTGGACCAGTTTTTTCCAAGGGAGCCCTCTCTATGTGACCCAAGCTTTTATTGGCTATGGTTCGGGAGAACGGTGTCCCCAAACCGGGTGTCCCCCTCCCATAGACTCCAATGTTAAAGACTGCTAAAGTTGTAAGGGCCCCTTGAGACACTGGGGCCCCTTACAGCAGTGCTGCCTGTACTCCCCTGATGGCAGCCTTGTACATAGGTGCAATAAGTTGTTTCCTGTATACTGTATATGCCTGGAATTCAGCTTTAAATATATTTTGTGATCGGGTTTGAAGTTTTGTATAACTTTTAGGTTCCCAATATGCTACCTGTGTTTAGAATGGTGTGGCAAGCTTAATTTTTTTGATCAAGTGTTTGACAAACAAAAGTTCAAAGAAGAATAGCTAGAAATCCTCTGGTGGTCTTGTCAATGTGTGCCAAGCCGACACCTTTGGTTATAGATTCCACAAGCAATAAACCTGTCAAGGTAAGCAAGCTCAATATCTGTCAGGCATCCACACAAGGGACAGGGGTTGAAAGTACACTACATTTATTTTATTAGTGTGCTTTCTCATGAAAATCCTACTGCCCCCCTCCTTGCCCTAGTTTTATATTTTGTTGTTTATGCTAAGCATTCATGCTGCAGAAAGATAAGATATATCCAGGAATGAAGAGAAAATGTCAGTATAATGAACACTTTCTGCCTACTTTTCTTCTGTGCGTGTGTGTGGCGCAGTCAAGGTACCCTTTAAAATTATAGACAATCTTAAGGCACCCTTTAATATTATGGACAGTCTTGAGTCACCCCATTCTAAAATGTAAAAAACTATTATAATAGTTTAAGTTAATGCAGCAACATCCATACACGTAGACACCCAACGTTAGAGGTGATTTATTCTTCCAAAGCAAATACACTTTTGCACACTGGTACTGACTAGTATTCCTATGTTTCTCTTCTCCCTCAGTTCTCTCCATCAGTCAGCTAATGTGACCCCGCTGCTGAGGGAAGGGGCACAGGAAACTCAAACAAGGATGTTGTGGAGGCAATTGACATCCTCCTTATCAACTGATGATGTCATTGATTGTTAGAATGCCAGTGTCTATAAAGTCGTAATGGTGCATAATGAAAACCCATGGTTTTTTGTGATTAAAAGGCAGACTTGATCCACTTGCTGGCTTGTATACAATTTTTGATTAATACAATTTTTAATCAATTTTTAGGCATTTTGCTAAGGCACCCTGAGTGCCTGGGCACCCTGGTTAAAAAAAAAGGCTGGGCTAGACCACAATTCTATCAGTGTTGAAAGTTATTTTGCCCTGAAAATGGAGACTTCTATTTTGTGTTTCCCCATTTATTTCTTGAAGAGTCTTTGCCTTTTGAAATTCTGTGAAGTGCTTCAGGATCCAATACCAGTGCATGTAATGTGTTGACTGCATTCACTAACAATAGCATAACCTGCCCTCCTGAAACTTTCCAAGCAGTATCCACAATGCAGTTTTATTTGGTATCTGCTCACCTGAGTCCTTTTAACCACTTAAGGACCGGAAGGATTTCCAGCTTTAGGACCGGAGCCCTTTTTGCGATTCGGTGCTGAGTCGCTTTAACTGTCAATTGCGCGGTCGTGCGATGTTGTACCCAAACGAAATTTGCGTCCTTTTTTCCCACAAACAGAGCTTTCTTTTGGTGGTATTTGATCATCGCTGCGTCATTTCTGATCGCCGCTATAAACAAAAGAAGAGCGACAATTTTGCAAAAAAAAAACAAATTTCTTGCTTTTTGCTTAAATACAAATCCAAAAAAAAATATAAAAAAAAATTTTTTCACCGTTTTTGGCCGATTTATATTCTTCCTCATATGTGTGATAAAAAAAATCGCAATCTGCGTTTATTGATTGGTTTGCGCAAAAGTGGCCGCGTTTACGGATGATGAGAATTCATTTTTGGGGTTTTTATTTTTTTTTATTGTTTACTAGTAATGGCGACGATCTGCGATTTTTAGCGGTACTGCGATATTGGGGCAGACATGTCGGAACATTTTGACACTTTTTTGGGACCATTGGCATTTATACAGCGATCAGTGCTACAAAAATGCACTGATTACTGTGTAAATGCCATTGACAGTGAAGGGGTTAACCTGCAGGGGGCGCTCTAAGGGTTAACTGTGTTCCCTGGGCGTGTTCTTACTGTATGGGGGCTGCCCTAGCTGGGGAAGGGAAGTGATCACACCTTGCATGTAGAGGAAGGCTGTGATCACAGCCCTTCCCCCTCTCACAGAACAGAGGTCCGTGTTTACTTACACGGACCTCCGTTCTTTCACTCCGAGGGGGGCATCGCGGATGGCCGGCGGAGATCGAATCCGCCGCACCCGCTCCCTGGCCCTCCCCGGACACAGTGAGCGCGCGGGCGCTCCTCCGGCGGCGCACGTGCGCTCACTGGGCTCAATCTCGCGGCCGCTGTCATATGACGGTGATCCGCGTTATCGAGCCACACTGTCGCCGTCAAATGCCGACCAGCCGTCGACAAGTGGTTAAGCACAGTCCTCAGGCCCTGATGAAGGGAGAGTGTGTTTGTTCCCTGAAGCACATTGGCTCCACTCAGCTATGAATCAATTTTCATTTTTATAATAATTAAATTACCTTGGACTCTTGGACACTTGTTTGACACTCTCGTCTGATTGCATAACTGTAATGCAACACTGTTTTGAGCTGCAGGTGTAAAGGTTACAGATATCATATGTTGGTAATCTGTGGTTTGGCCACTTTTTTCTCAAGTAAAGTGTAGTAAAACCCATGCAAATTTAAATATATTGTTGCTCGTTGACCTTTAAACTTGCAGGGCATAATCATTTTTATTATAGCTCTAGATATCTAATAAATATTACCTGATGATCCTACCTGATACTGGTATATCAATGTAAAGTCCTATAGGGTGACAACGCTTAGCCACTTGCTTAAAATAAAGTAGCGGTCATGTAAACTTCTACTTTTGAACTACAGGAAGTTGAGCCACAGCACAGAGTGCTATAGGCATATCTGCATATTTGTGTATCCTAGGTTCCATGTTTGCTTTAAATCAGTAGATCTCCCATGGACAGCCTAAATTGTCAATTCACCTAGTGTGTCAAAAATGTTGTGAATGAGAATAGAATCACAGGAGAATGATCATGGAGAAAAGAAAAATGAGTATGAATGGTAGTGGAGGAGATTCATCCTAGAATAGAATGGGAATGGATGGAAGTGGAGGAAAATTATCACAGAAGATAGGAGAGTGAGTATGGCTGCAAGAGGTCAATGACCAGAGAGTACAGGAGTATAACAGGTAAGCAAGGATTATGACCAATGAGGAGAGTGGCCAAGGATGGTAAGGAAGTATATAACCAGTGGAGTTACTAGGGTTGATGTCACCCGGTGCGGAAAAACATGGTGTCACCCCCCACTATATTCTTCCCTCAGTACAGACCCCCCTCCCGCAGTATAGATCCCCCTCACTAAGTACAGACCCCCCTCTCACCATAAAAATCCCCCTCCCTCAGTGCAGACCCCCCTCCCGCAGTATAGATCCCCCTCACTAAGTACAGACCCCCTCCTGCAATATAGATATCCTCCCTCAGTGCAGACCCCCCTCCCACAGTATAGATCCCCCTCCCTCAGTACAGACCCCCCCTCTCGCAGTATAGATCCCCTCCCTCAGTACAGAACCCCCTCCCACAGTACAGACCCCCTCCCACAGTACAGATCTGACTCCCTCCCCTAGAT
>BLSH010342011.1:157130-175665 GCA_018402905.1 Glandirana rugosa | reverse complement strand
TATTATGAGGGATTAGTTAAATGAGGATCACCCTCCCTGGGAAAAAGGAAGTTCACACGGCAGGTTTTCTTAAAATCTGGCTGGTTGCCAGGTTTATTTAAAAGGTTGCATGTTGAAAACAAATAAAACAATACAGAAAATTAATCCTCGCCATCCAGGCATTAACTAACATTTCAGCTTTTCTTATCTGAGCGGTGTAGGGCTTCTCCCAGATAACCACAAAACTATACAGTGCAAACCTTTTTGATTATATTATTAGACAGGATTTATATAGCGCCAAAAGTTTACGCAACGCTTTACAGGTAGACAGTACAAATACAATACACTTAAATACAGTAGGAATCAGAGGGCCCTGCTCGTTAGAGCTTACAATCTAAGAGGGAAGGTCAAGAGATACAAGAGGTAATAACTGTGGGGGATGTGCTGATGGGGAAGATGTACAGTTGTTAGGTGTGAGCCAGATAGGCTTCTCTGAAGAGATGAGTTTTCAGGGATCGATTGAAGGTGGAGAAAATAGGAGAAAGTCAGACAGCTTAGGGTAGAGCATGCCAGAGGATGGGAAAGGCTCTGGAGAAGTCCTGGAGGCGAGCTTGGGATGAGGTGACAAGGGAGCTAGAGAGCAGGAGGTCTTGGGAGGAGCGAAGAGATCGATTTGGTTGGTATTTTGAGACCAGGTTAGTGATGTAGCTGGGGGCCAGGTTGTGGATGGCTTTATAAATCATTGTTAGTATCTTGAACTGATTATAGTCCATTAGCACACCTTCCATGTGTCAGCTCCCTCTCAGGCTTCACGATTCCTGAGTCCCAGGCCAGAGATAAACCTTCCCCTGCAGCTGGTTATTTAAACCACCTGATGGTGGACTCTAGTTAACCATAAAATCTGGTCCTGAACCAACCCTGCCAAGGTGGCTGGTAAAACCTGGACCGGATCCACCTTAGTCCACTCCAAATGAACGCATGCGGGGAGACACATAGCGACCATCGATTACCTCGCCTCGCAAAACGTCACAATATATATTTATATACAGTTGTGCTCATAAGTTTACATGCCCTGGCAGACTTTATGATTTCTAGCCCATTTTTCAGAGAATATGAATGAGAACACAAAAACATTCCTTTCACTCATGGTTAGTGTTTGGCTGAAGCCATTTATTATCAATCAACTGTGTTTACTCTTTTTAAATCATAATGACAACAGAAACTACCCAAATGACTCTGATCAAATTTCCTGTGCCTTTGTAGCTCACACATCCCCAAAACATCAGCGATCCACCTCTGTGTTTTACAGGCCTTGTTGACTCCTCTCCAAAAGTAGGGTTTATGGTTGTGGCCACAAAGCTCAATTGTGGTCTCATCACTCCAAATTACTTTGTGCCAGAAGGTTTGATTTTCATCTCTGCGCTTTTTGGCGTATTGTAAGTGGAATAATTTGTGGCATTTGCGTAGTAATTAGAGTTGAGCGAACACCTGGATGTTCGGGTTCGGCGGGTTCGGCCGAACTTTGCGGAACCATTCGTGTTCGGTATCGAACGTTACCCGAACTTGACCCCGGACCCCGAACCCCATTGAAGTCAATGGGGACCCAAACTTTTCGGCACAAAAATGGCTGTAAAAAAGTCCTGGGAGATGTTATTAGATCTGCAATCTGTCCCTCAAAGCAGTAGTAATCTCTACCTAGTCCAGTATCAGATCGTTCTGTAATCAGATCGTTCTGTAATGCAGGATGAGAGATCGTTCTGTAATCAGATCGTTCTGTAATGCAGGATGAGATGTTATAGATCTACAATCTGTCCCTCAAAGCAGTAGTAGTAATCTCTACCTAGTTATTATCACTGCAATCTGTCCCTCACAGCAGTAGTAGTAATCTCTACCTAGTTATTAGATCTGCAATCTATCTCTCACAATCTGTCCCTCACAGCGCCGGCAGCATCCTCTCCCTACACTAACCTGAGAGCATGTGACATGCAGCACTGTGACTCCAGCCTCATATAGAGGCTGGGTCACATGATGCACTGACCAATCACAGTCATGCCATTAGTAGGCATGGCTCTGATGGCTTCTAGGGAAAACCAGTGAAACGCTTGTTGATTGGATGCCCTGCAGCTATTCAACATGCGTGATAGAATACCAGAACCCAGAACCCGAACCCGGACTTTTTCTCAAATGTTCGGGTTCGGGACATGGACACCCGAAAGTTCAGTACAGACCCGAACTTTACAGTTTGGGTTCGCTCAACTCTAGTAGTAATGGCTTTCTTCTGGCGACTCGACTATGCAGCTCATCTTTCTTTAAGTGCCTCCTTATTGTTTATCTTGAAACAACCACACCACGTGTTTTCAGAGAGTCCTGAAGTAATGTTGGGTTTTTCTTTGCATCCCGAACAATTTTCCTGAACAACTTATTTTCTACTTCTTGATTAGAGTTTGAACACTGCTGATTGGCATTCTCAATTCCTTGGATATCTTTTTATATCCATTTCCTGTTTTATACAGTTCAACTACCTTTTCCTGCAGATCCTTTGACAATTATTTTTCTTTCCCCATGACTCAGAATCCAGAAACGTCATTGCAGCACTGGATGAAAGATGCAAGGGTCTGTCAGGAGACCTGAAACTCATTGACCTTTTATACACACACACTAATTACAAGCAAACAGATCACAGGTGATGATTGTTACCTTTAATAGCCATTCAAACCCCTTTGTGTCAAACTTTTGATCAGGGTCATTTGGGTAGTTTCTGTTGTCATTATGATTTTAAAAGAGTAAACACAGTTGATTGATAATAAATGACTTCAGCCAAACACTAACCATGAGCGAAATACATGTTTTTGTTTTATCATTCATATTCTCTGAAAAAGAGACACTAGCGTGGGCACAAGAGGGAACATGCATTTAAGCATGTGCGGGTGTGTGTTGGAGCGAGCAGGCACCAAATGGACTATTTAAGCCAAGCAGTGACATAAACACTTTGCTGAGTGGTCTTTCAGCTTGTTCCCGTTTACCTGTGCCGTGATACGTTTCCTGTCTGCTTGTATTTGACCTTTACCTGAACTCTCCTCTGGACTTCCGCCTGCCTACCTGTGACCTTGGCCTGTGTTTGACTCGGCTCCTGTCTCATGTTCCTGTACTTCTCTGCCCCATTGTGTCCCAGACCCAGCTTGTATCTTGTTCCTGCTCCAGCCTCACATTCCTGTACCTGCACTGCCCAGCTGTTTATGACCCCTGGCTTATTTTCCGGCTATGCCCCTGCCTACTGGTCCTATATCACAGAGTTCCAGTTCCAGCTACCTGCCTGGTGATCCACAGCCATTGGGTCCCTGTCAAGCCTCGGTTGGTGCCACCTGCTATACCAGCCCTCGTGCCACTCTGTGTCCTACACACCCTGTCATCACTATCAGGGGTGTTGGACAGGAGATGCAAGAGAAGCCCCCCTCTACAACTCGATCTCCACCAGGTACATGGCACTTTCACAACTTATTTTTGAAACCCTTAAAATAACTTTTTTGTCTCAAGGAACCCCTGCTAATAATTACTACATTTACAGCTCACAGTTCATTAGTGTGGTGGTCACTGGGGATAATGCACCTTATATATGTGGTCATTGGGAAGAATCCCCTCCTTACAGACATCATTATTTTCATTGGCTACTTATCTGAGAGGCAGTATTTGTTCATCGCTAAAGGAACTCCCAGCAACCTGTGGAGGAACCTTAGGGGTCCTTGGAACCCTTTTTGAGAATGGCTGGCTTAGATAGAAAGCTGAAAATTAGATATTTTGATCAAAGCTTGAGTTAGTCCTATTAGTTGCCTACAGCTAGGGATGTTCCAACACATGATTGTTCTTAGACTGCATAGCCCAAAACAACTACTGAATATGAGATAGAATCCCGTCAAGCACTAAATAAAAGTAACTTGACTTCTTATATTTCTAAAAGCTCCAAATGAAATTGTATGTTGTTTTGAGATAGGTACTGATATTTGCAGTATGTATGATTAGTCTTGATGATACTACTGACAGCTAGTATATGGCTGGATGCTATGTACAACACTTCATCATTTATTTTCCTACAATTTTTTAGAACTATTATTTTCATACAGTAAACTTCTATTTCTGCACAATCTCTTATATGCAGATATTTATCTAATCTAGCTTTGATTACGTCTTCTCCACACTGCATTTCAAGTACTATTGGTATCTAATGTATTCTGTCTTTATACAAAACGTTGGCATATACAAAATACATTTGATGAGTTCAATCAATAGAAGGGTAAATTAAACAAAATTACACAAGAATCCTCATTTTGATAACTTCAGTTGTAGCTTTTTATCTTGCATATAGTCTTCAGCAGTGTACAACATAAGACTTTGCATACTAGGTCTTTTAGTTTTTCTGTAGAAGCATAAATTAGTGCCTTGACCATGGGAAATTTCTGAGTGTCTACAGTGCTTTTACTAGGACATCAAACCGGGTTGTAATGCTCATAGAATGCATTACCTGGCACAGTGTACTTGTGTGTGCAGAACAACACAATATTGCATAAATATGAATAAGGTTGTTCCTTACCTGTTTTATTTGTTGGGTAGAAACAATTACATTTTTAATAATAAAGCATAGAAATAAAACCACTCTTTGCAGCCTTAGAGATATAAAACCACTCTTCACAGCTTTAGAGTTTTCATTTCTGACCAGTTGAAAATATACTTGTCCTGTTGATGAATACCATAATGTATATTTTATAACAGGCAGCAAAGTGAGGAACTTATGGAATGAAAGCTTGGTGAAATTTGCATTAGGGATATGTTTTTTTTCTTTGGAAATGTGGGGGAATGCATCTGTAATGGCAAGAGGTGCTGGGGTATGCTGGAGGGTCCATTGATGTTAGCTTCTGGGGGATCTTTTATCACTGAGAAGAGCTATTGTTGAGGGATCTGCACCAATTTTCTGAGGAAAAAAAGCCCCGATTATAGATATATAAGTTACTATTTTTAGAACTTCATAAAATGCATTAAGTGAGCAAAAATAATGACAGTAAGAACAAAAGTAACATTCACATTTCATCCATTTATTAATATGCTCCAGTATCCTTATTTAATTCTAAAGTCTATTTCAAATAACTACATTGTTTCTGTTTATAGCAGTTTATTCTTATGTAATATAGTAAAATTACCATTTTGTTTCTGTATGGAATTTATTACCCCAATGCTGCAGACTCCTGATATATCTGAAGAAATTAATTTGTGGCATTACCCCAAGGGCCTTTCTGCAACTATGTGAAATTCACTTTGCAATTTAGATAAGGCATTTCAAAAAAAGGCAAGAATTAAGATAAAACTCATTAGTGTTGCACTTCATCATTTTGATTTACCATTTCTTGTAGAACAGAACAAAATAAAAAATGAGTTTGTCATCTGTAGTAAACTATAGATTAAAGAGGATTGTGGAAAAAACACCAAGTTTTCTCATTAATTTGCCTTAATTGCTGGCACATAATTACTTAGGTAGTGCTTTGCTATATTTCAACCTGACAACCTGTTTTTTTCCTGTTTGTAGCAATGTTTCTAGGGTTTGCCATTGGGTTCTTGAGGGATGGAGAGGGCTGGTGACAGATTTTAGAGGTCCATTTCACCCTTTACTTGAAGGGATCACAGTCCTTTCATCATCATTGTTCCTTTAAATGCCCTCATCCTTCAGCAACCCCCAACCCCTTTTGCTTCTACTAACCTATTCCCACCTTAGTGTCCACTGGGTGCCACACAGCCTCTTCTCCAATAATCTTCCAGCTAGGGTTTGCTTTTTCCAGGCACCACAGTCTCCTTTCACTTCTATAGAAAGTTTGTGCAATTATGTGTCTCAATGGAAATCTCAATGGTAAATGGCTTTTCCATATGAATGAATGGAGATTCTTACCCAGAAACTGAGCCCAGCAAGTAGACTTTGTAAGAATAGGCTTTGTGGCTTCCAGGAGGATACATAGTGAAAATCTTGGAGGGTGGCGAACATTTAAAACATCTCTGTTTCAAAAGGCAGCAAGTAAAATTGATCAGTCACCTAGATGTGTTATCTGGTTTACCCTAATCTGAGTTATGTGTAATTACTTGCATCTTCATGCACCTTGCTCCATAAAGAGTCCTAGGAGAGCAGTGGAAGTGTATCTTCTGAAGCCTGTGCACTGTTATTTCCTACATCTATACTTTCTGCATCAACAATCACATTTAAACTACCAAGGCAGGTTTGAATCTAATTGGTGACTGGGAGAAAAGTCTTATTTCTGGCCTTTTTTCATATCAGTTCTGTATGTGACAGGCAAACAAATGTTAAAATTAGAAGTGGACAGATGTAGAAGGTGTGTTTAAAAGCTGGGCATCCCTAATGGTTAGCAGTTTAAATATATACAAACAACTTAGACATGCGGCAAAGGCCCAACTGGGACTGGGAGAGATGTGCATTTTTGTAACTCCAAATTGGAATGTGCACTTCTTTTTTAGATAACCCTCGGCTTATCTCTGTATTCTATGTCTTCCTGTGGAATAGGCCTTCGGCCTCATGATCTAAATTGAAAGCCCGGTGGTTGTTCAATGTCCCCGACATCTCACCGAATAACTGACAGGAGGTTTATAATTCCTTTTTTGATACAGTTCTGTCAGCCAGAGATAAGCCCATTCAACTGAAATATCTCCATGGAACATATTACACCCCTAAGTGTTCTTTTTTCATGCATAAACGTGATACTCCTATGTGCCATAAATGTGAGGGTGAACAAGGAAACTTCCTTCATATGGTTTGGTCATGTAATAAGATTAGACCTTTTTAGTCAGAAGTTACAGCCTTTATTTCTGATCATTTTGATATTCCCCTTGTCTGTAGCCCAAAGTGGTGCCTGTTAGGTATATTTGAAGATGCCAAGCTCTCTACTAGGGCTAAAAGATTTATCAGATGGTTACTCTACTATGCCAGGAAAAGTATAGCTTTACACTGGATATGCACGCATTACCTACTTGTTGGATTGTGGAGAAAATTGATTAACTAGAACCTACAACTCTACAAACTAACATATGAAGCAAAGGGATGCCCACAGAAGTTCCTTAAAGTCTGGGGTCACTGGATAGAATCACAAGATATCAGTGATTCCCTCCTTCACTTGATTTCTGACGACCCCACCCCAGTATATGACTATACTGTTATGCAATGAAGGACCAAGGGTGTGGTGTGCTGGACCATTCGGGGCAATAAAATGCCTAATTGCTTCTTTATAAGCAGTGGTGTAGGTGAGCAATCGTAGTTTACAGATAACGCTGTTATTATCATATTATAACAGTATTTAGTTATTTTGGTTGATGTTTTTGCTTTACTTTTTCTTGTATATCGTGTTAAAGAAATTTGTGTGTACATGTCATGTGATGTTGTGGAGTATCTTCATATTTTATTTGTCATATTGATATTATTCATGACTCGGTGCTGCTTTCAATGTTCATCTTCTCTGCCTAATGTGCACATTTTCTTGAATAAACCAAGTTTAAAAAAAATAAATTAGTGGACAGAAGATGCTTCGGCCAAAGTAATTATTGCAAAAGATAGCAGATGTTTGGCAGCGCTGAGACATCTTCCTGTCCTGTGCCAAAATGCAAGGATCTTTTTGGTTGTGAGAAATATTCTTTCCTTTTTTTTACTTCACAGAAAAGAAGTTGAAAAAATTAGAAAAACTCTTTCCCTCACTTCATAGGTCTATTAGGTGTGTTTCTTGCCCGATCACCTCAAGTGATGTTGGAATTAGGTGCTACAATGTGATCAGTGAATGGTCATTGATCAGGAGAATGATTGCATGTGATGTGCTCAGTTTGTGTTCTTCTAATGTACACAGGGGATGCTGATGTGAGGAAGGATGATTGTTTTGTGTTCACTGTTGCAGCACTATTGACAATCTTTCTAAATCCTGATCCCTCCAATGTATGCAGAAAATCTCAAAAACCAAGTCCCATGAAAACATTTTCCACCTAATTATATCAGTGTTTCTGTGTCTTGTATAAGGACTGTTTAAACATCAAATATTTTTTGTTTTTGGTCCTAGCAGCATTTCTTGCATTGATTCCAGTAGAAGGACCTGAGTTTATATGTTTTTTTTTTTTTTAATTATATATATACAGTATCTCATAAAAGTGAGTACACCTCCCACATTTTTGTAAATATTTTATTCTATCTTTTCATGTGACAACACTGAAGAAATGACACTTTGCTACAATGTAAAGTAGTGAGTGTACACATTGTACAATAATGTAAATTTGCTGTCTCCTCAAAATAACTTAGCACATAGCCATTAAAGTCTAAACCACTGGCAACAAAAGTGGGTACACCCCTAAGTGAAAATGTCCAAATTGGGCCCAATTAGCCATTTTCTCTCCCCGCTGTCATGTGACTTGTTAGTGTTACAATGTCTCAGGCGTGGATGGGGAGCAGGTGTGTTAAATTTGGTGTTATCGGGGGCGTGGTCTGGACTTGGCCGAGTGAGGCAGCACATCTGCGGAGCTCCCGGACCTCGCCTGCCTATTCGGGCTTAAAACTGACTATTTTGCACCGGAGAACTCAATCAGAATGTACACAACAAAGAAATGGAGGGGAAAAAGTACAAAGAAGACCACCAAAGACTCACAAGACGGAGGGTTAGTGAAATTGTGGGTGACTTCTCATTCCACCTCCCCACCTGCTAAGATGGCGGACCTAACAGAATCGCCACGTGGGGAGCCCTGTGCCTCTCCGTCCCTCTCTGTACTCTTGGAATCTTTATTGGACACTCCAGCGGCATTCCATGCCGACACACAGAATACCCCACACCCTCTGCTCACCTTGAGGGCAGATGCGAAACTCCGGGCCCTGCTGCAGGCACTGCCGACACAGTCGGACATTGAAAGCTTGATAGGCCGCATGGAAGAGGCCCATCGCAAGGACATAGCAGCGGTGAAACAGGATATCACCACCCTGTCCAACCGTTTGGGGATGGGGGAAGCAACAGTAGCGGCCTTGGAACAGCGGATGGTGACATTAGAGGCACGATGGGCTACTCGGGATGCCACAGCGGTGGACTTGCAACTGCGCATGGAGGAATTGGAGGACCGGAGCCGGAGGAATAACCTGAGACTCCAGGGCCTCCTGGAGGCGACGGGGTCAGAGGATCTGAAAGACACAGCATTAGCGATATTCCGCATTGTGGCGGGTGAGTCGCTACCCAAAGACATCTCCTTTGACCGTATTCATAGGGCCTTGGGGCCCCGGCCTACAGATCCCGGAAGACCGAGGGATGTGGTCTGCAAGATACACCACTATGCACATAAAGAGATTGTACTCAGGAAGGCCTGGGAAGCAGGGGAACGGTACTTCGACGGAGCTCAGATAAAGATTCTCCCGGACCTGTCCTGAGCAACCTTGCAGCGACGTGCAATGATGAGGCCGATTCTGGAGGTAGCTCGCCAGAACGGAGCCACATACAGGTGGGGATACCCTCTCTCAGCCACATTCCACAAGGCACAACGCTCTTTTACACTGCGATCACCGGAAGACCTTCCGGATCTGTTCACTTTCTTGGACTCAGAACCTGTACCCGTAACCAACTGGCTTCAACTGCTACCAGGACCACAGCTACGTCAGACAGGCAGACCCGCTACGGCTGGCAGCCAGAGGCCACAATGGAGCCAGAGACGCTCCCACCTCGCCTCCCCGGAGGCACCGCGGGAGACTTGAACGGTAGGCAGAATGCTCCTATGGAGGCCATAGGGCTGTGGGATGGGTAACATTTAACTGGTTGGAACAATGTGGTGGGGAAGGGGTGTAAATGGTGCTGTGCTCGGAGCCTTACCTTGCCCGCACGTGGATGACACTGGCATACCCATCCCCCCCCCATTTTGCCAGCGTAGGGTGACCCACAGCTCTGGCCAATTGATGACTCTTGTGGGCTTTTTCATGGAACCGATGTCACAGGGGGGAGCCTGGACACTATGGTTTAATTTGCTGGTCATCTACCCCACATGCTGCATGTGAAAGACTAATCCTATACATTTCCATTAACAGCCCCTGGTATAACTCATAATACTGAGGCCGTAGTACGGTCAAGGCTCTATTAGTCAACAGAGGGACCATACAAATGTCAGAGGCTTGCAAGGGGGGTACATTGCCCAAGGCCATGGCTGGAGGGATACCTCAAATGCTAGACATTGGAATTGTCAGTCCAGCCTCGGGCCTTTGCCACTTAACATGAAGACATGGGCCTCATAGATTGGACTTTTAATGGGGTTTTGTATGGCCCCAACCTTCCTTCCAGCGTGGCTGCACCTCTTTTTCATGATCCTCCTTGTCCTTGGAGCAACCCCTGTTCCCATTTTACACACACTGTCTTAAAGGTGTACCACGCCACACTGAGACTGTGGACTCTACAGGGCTGCAGGAGGATGTTATGTATTATAGTGGAGGGTGGCGGGGAGCATGGGGCTCTGGACCGTGCCACACTTGCTGGGGGGACGGGGGGGGAGCTCTGAAGTGGATCAGCTCTGAGCGACCATTGATGGCAGGACTGCGTCGATGGGGGCTGACCCGCACTTGGAGACGTACCGGGAGATGGACAGCTATCTTATGGGCTCGCATGCTACCTCGCCTCTCCCACTTGGCCGGGGGGTGGAGGCAGGCGACCTCATGATGGGCTGCTGCGGTTGCAGACTCCAACCTGGAAAGCAGGCTGTGGAGGGGAGCCTTGCGCCCCTCCTACTGCCTCTGATAAATGGGACTTAGAGGGGGCTGTCTGGGTCCCAGGCCCGGTTGGGGATCTAAGCTCACAGAGGGGTCCTCTTCGGTATTGCTGTTATAGTTTTCTGTGTATCTTTCTGAAAAATTTTCACTTTAAATGAGGTTTCTTTGTTGCACTGTTTAATGCACGTTTACTTGCTGCGGTGTTGTATTAACATTTTACATGCCTGGATGGGCGGGTGGAAAGGGACCTGCTCACTTGGACAGGTCTAACTTCACTCCCACCTAGGCCGCGGCACTGATATCCGGGTATCTCCTGGAACAGGCCATATAGATATCTCTTTCACTTATTTACGTTTGGTTCTATCTATCTGTTTTCTGTCCTAATACTTACTTACTCTCATTAGTATTCCCTAGAGCTCACTACTTTCCCCATATAACCCCTTTTTTTTTTTTTTTTCTTTCTTTCTCTTCTTCTCCCTCTCTCTTCCCTCTCACCCTGTGAGATCACTTTGCTTAACGCGAAAGGACTAAATATGCCAGAAAAGAGACGTATACTCCTTAATGAACTGAAACGTTAACACGCAGACGTGGCCTTCATACAGGAGACACATTTCAGGACCGACAAAACGCCTAGCTTAAAGAATAGACACTATCCCACTGTATACCACGCGACCAACACATCAGCCAAGACTAGGGGGGTTTCCATACTTATATCCGGTAGGCTGCCCTGGACATGCACGGATGTGCTAGTGGACAGTGGGGGGCGCTATGTCTACATAAAAGGCCTCCTCGGCCGTGAGAAATTGACGCTAGCTACAGTATACGCGCCAAACGACAGACAAGACATCTTTTGTAAGGCAATACTCGACAAACTGGGGGAATTTTCAGAAGGACAAATGATACTGGGGGGAGACTGGAATGTAGCTTTGACCCCATTAGAAGACATTTCAACCGGAGGGTCCTTGACTCGTAATAGATGTGTGGCGACTACAACACACTGGGGAAAGAGACTAAACTTTTTATTCGCCACCACATAACGTATACTCTAGAATCGACTCCAGGCGGTGACTGACTCAACTATTGGCAATATAACCTGGTCAGATCACGCACCCATAACGATCTGATACACCATGTCAACGCTCACATCTTCCAAAACGCGTTTCTGGAAACTGAATGAGAGTTTGTTACAGATTCCAGAGGTAATGACTGATGTTACTGCGGAACTACAAAACTATTTTCAAACTAATGACCAAGTGGACTGTGACCCGGGGATACTATGGGAGGCCCACAAGGCAGTGATACGGGGGGTGCTTATCAAGCATGGGGCCAGAATAAAAAGAGACAGAGACCACCAAATGAAACTTATCCTAGATAAAATGCATCGGGCAGAAACACTCCACAAACAAACTCCACTCCCAGCTCTGGAGAAAGAACTGCTCTCCATCCACCAGCAACTGGTTGATCTGCTGCAATATAAAGCTAAGGCGGCGATCCAACACGTCCGAAAAATTGGCTATGAGCATGTCAACAAATGTGGAAAACTACTAGCCAATTCCACTAAAGGACATAGACCGGCTACCTATGTTCCACAACTAGTATCTACCTCAGGCTCCAAGGTCCATCTAGCGAAACAGATCGCACAAATATTCAAAGACTTCTACTCCTCACTTTATAATTTACCTGACCAGAATACCTCCCGGATAGCCATGGAGGAATACATAACCTCCTCCATGCTTCCACGACTTTCATCGGAGGTAAGGGAGGAACTAGAGAGCCCCATTACTCAGGAGGAGGTGCAGATGGCGCTGGGCGTTATGAAACCAAGCAAGGCCCCCGGCCTGGATGGCTTTATGCTATGGTACCTCCAGATATTTCTACCAATCCTTAACCCTTACATGGTAAAAATGTTTAATGCATTGAGCTCGGACACTCCCCTACCAAGAGATATGCTTCGTGCATATGTCTCGGTAATCCCTAAGGAGGGCAAAGATCCATCTGCATGCGGTAGCTACAGACCGATCTCCCTTCTTAATCTTGACCTGAAGGTCTTTGCCAAAATCTTGGCGACCAGACTAGCGACACACCTGGAAGGGATAGTGCATCTAGACCAGGTAGGTTTTGTTCCTTCCAGAGAATCAAGGGATAATACCACCAAGGCCCTTGATCTAATTCATCTAGCCACTACTACCAGAACCCCGCATGTATTCCTGAGCACAGACGCCGAAAAGGCGTTCGACCGGGTGAACTGGAGTTCATGATGGCAGTATTAAAATACGTGGGGTTAGGTGAGACAATGATAGGCTGGATATCTAAGTTATATCTCCACCCGACGGCTCAGGTAAAGGTCAATGGTCTCCTATCTGACTCCTTTGGCATAGCGAATGGAACATGACAGGGCTGTCCGTTGTTGCCCCTTCTATTTGCGCTGTCACTGGAGCCATTTCTGTGCACGATAAGGAGAAACCCGGATGTCGCGGGTCTAGTGACCGGGAACACCCAGCAGAAGGTCTCGGCGTACGCTGATGATCTTTTGTACTCGCTCGCCAATCCTGTGATATCCCTACCCAACTTGATGCAGGAATTTGAGACATATGGCAAACTTGCCAACCTAAAGATCAATTTTGAGAAAACAATAGCTATGGGAGTTAACATAGACCCGGACACTCTGACATCCCTGCAGTCCAATTTCAACTTTAAATGGTCGGATAGCACCATTGGGTATCTTGGTACTCAAATCCCAAGGGAAGTGAGACGTACGTTCGATCTCAACTTCCCACCTCTGCTGGTGACAACTAAGTCGCTATTGGAGAAATGGAAGGGGGGTTGCATTCATGGTTTGGCAGGTGCAACCTGCTGAAGATGAGCATTCTCCCGAAATGTTTATACTTGTTCCCATATATATACCGAACAGCTACTTCAGACAGGTGCACTCTTTATTTTCAAAGTTCGTCTGGGCTCGTCAGAGGCCCCGTATCACTAGAAGATTCCTGACACTGCCCAAGTCCATGGGGGGGGCTGGCACTTCCAGATGTCTGGAATTATTATAGAGCAGTCCACCTAGGCAGACTCATAGACTGGGGGAGGCATTCTAGTAAAAAACTCTGGGCCCAGATAGAGCAGTCCCAGTCTCCTATACCCCTACGGGGAGCTCTGTGGTGTTACGACTCTCTTCCACCCACGCTGAAGACACACCCCACAATAGGTAATACACTGCGAATAGGACATCATGCTGCATTTCGAATGTCTCTTACCACACCGGAATCCCCACTACTTCCTATTATGGGCAATACAGCATTCCCTCCGGGCCTTCATGCAACTTCATTCCAGACTCTGAAGAACGAGAAGCGTACCACCGTGTCTCACTTCACGGAATCAAACAGCTTGCCTTTGTTACGGGAGTTGACTGAAACCCCGGGACGATTCCAGATTCTGTTCTGGAATGCACTGCAACTCCATTACTTCCTACACTCACTCCCCAGTCCCCACCGCTACATACGAGACCTTACAACACTCAAATACTATTGCTCGGGGGAAGGGACGCTTACTCAGGTTTTGTCAAAAACGTACACATTAGTCAACATGCCCGAGAAACAACCCGATCTGCCCTTCCTCCAAAAATGGGAGAAAGATCTCCATCGCACCTTCACAGCTTTCCAACGACAGACAATTTTGCAATTCTCCCTTAAGTCCGCTACATGCACCAAACTACAGGAAACTAACTACAAATTACTCACTAGATGGTATTACACCCCCCAGAGACTTAATATGTGTTACCCGACTACCTCAGACCGTTGCTGGAGATGCCAGACAGAGAAAGGCACGCCCCTACACATTTTTTGGTCATGCCCTGCTCTACAGCGCTTCTGGACAGCGGTTCATACCGTTACACAGAAGTTCACGGATCACGAGATACTGGACGACCCAGCATTCCTTCTGCTTCATGCTACAAATATTCCACCTAAACAGTATCGGAAATCAATAGTCCGACACCTGTTGAATGCAGCTAAAGCGTGCATTCCCCCAATGTGGAAGAAGCAGACTCCTCCTAGTGTAGGTTGTTGGCTACATAAAGTGGAGGAAATCAACAAAATGGAGGACTTGATCCTGACAGCTCAAAAAAGAAATGAGAAGTACTCTAAAACATGGAGGCTGTGGAATGTGTTTATTCTGTCAGATGAGGGCTTATCTCTGTTGAACACGTAGGAGAGGTTACGCCAACCGCTGATTTGGGGGTGCCCGGGGGCGCCCGGGTCTCGCACATCTCCCTCTCCTCCCCCCCACCATTCCTTCTCTATACCTATTCTCTCCTTTTTCTCGCATTCTTTTCTCCACTTCTGAGATACATATGGCTATCTTTAAGGTTTAATTCATGAATGTATACATTAAAAGGAAGGAAGCGGTCTGCTCCCACATTTCATTGAACGGAGCCCTCTGACGGGCAATTTAAGGGTATGGTACGGGAAACATGGACAAGTGTGTCTACCCTGCAGAATGACGTCCGGATCCCAGAAAGAGCAAATATCTACCATTCACTTTGTATTGTATTTGAATTTCATGCTGTCAGACTACCTTTCTTCTTAATAAACATTATATTTGCAAAAATTTGGTGTTATCGCTCTCACTCTCTCATACTGGTCACTGGAAGTTCAACATGGCACCTCATGGCAAAGAACTCTCTGAGGATCTGAAAAAAAGAATTGTTACTCTACATAAAGATGGCCTAGGCTATAGGAAGTTTGCCAAGACCCTGAAACTGAGCTCCAGCACAGTGGCCAAGACCATACAGTGGTTTAACAGGACAAGTTCCACTCAGAACAGTCCTCGCCATTGTAGATCAAAGATGTTGAGTGCACGTGCTCAGCGTCATATCCAGAGGTTGTCTTTGGAAAATAGACGTATGAGTGCTGCCAGCATTGCTGCAGAGGTTCAAGGGGTGGGGGGTCAGCCTGCCAGTGCTCAGACCATACGTTGCACACTGCATCAAATTGGTCTGCATGGCTGTCGTCCCAGAAGGAATCGTCTTCTAAAGATGATGCACAAGAAAGCCCGCAAACAGTTTGCTGAAGACAAGCAGACTAAGGACATGGGTTACTGGAACCATGTCCAGTGGTCTCATGAGACCAAGATAAACTTATTAGGTCCAGAGGGTGTCAAGCGTGTGTGGCGGCAACCAGGTGAGGAGTACAAAGAGAAGTGTGCCTACAGTCAAGCATGGTGGTGGGAGTGTCATGGTCTGGGGCTCCATGAATACTGCCGGCACTGGGGAGCTACAGTTCATCGAGGGAACCATGAATGCCAACGTGTACTGTGACATACTATAGCAGAGCATGATCCCCTCACTTCGGAGACTGGGTCACAGGGCAGTATTTCAACATGATAACGACCCCAAACACACCTCCAAGACAACCACTGCCTTGCTAAAGAAGCTGAAGGTAAAGGTGATGGAATGGCCAAGCATGTCTCCACACCTAAACCCTATTGAGCATCTGTGGGGCATCCCCAAACGGAAGGTGGAGGAGCGCAAGGTCCCTAACATCCACCTGCTGTGTGATGTCGTCATGGAGGAGAGGAAGAGGACTCCAGTGGCAACCTGTGAAGCTCTGGTGAACTCCATGCCTAAGAGGGTTAAGGCAGTGCTGGAAAATAATGGTGGCCACACAAAATATTGACACTTTGGGGCCCTGTTTAGGCATTTTCACTTAGGGGTGTACTCACTTTTGTTAGCAGCGGTTTAGACATTAATGGCTGTGTTTTGAGGGGACAGCAAATTTACACTGTTATACAAGCTGTACACTCACTACTTTACATTGGAGCAAAGTGTCATTTCTTCAGTGTTGTCACATGAAAACATATAATAAAATATTTACAAAAATGTGTAGGGTGTACTCACTTTTGTGAGATACTGTATATATATATATATATATATATGTCTCCACTCTAATTCATCCCAAAGGTGTTCTATCGGGTTGAGGTCAAGACTCTGTGACTACACATCAGTGCACAAAGCAAGGTCCATTAAGACATAGATGAGCGAGTTTGGGGTGGAGGAACTTGACTGGCTGGCACAGAGTCCTGACCTCAACCCGATAGAACACCTTTGGGAAGAATTAGAGCGGAGACTATGAACCAGGCCTTCTTGTCCATCAGTGCCTGACCTTACAAATGTGCTTTGGGAGGAAGGGGAAAATGGAAATGAATGATGACAAGGGAGGGACCCAAGAGAGGTGTAGATATAGTGCCAGAGATTCCTCCCACAAATTCAGGCTTAATAAATTAGCCTTCTAACATAACATACAGTATGCAGTATCTCACAAAAGTGAATACACCTCTCACACCCCTCTGACCACAAAAAAACATTGACAGCTTAAAAATGACCGTAAACGCCAAAAACACCCTCAAAAACGCTCATAAGCGCTAATGCTCAAAAACGTTTTAAAACGCTGACGCGTAAAAATGCTAAAAAAAAGCAGAAAATTTCACAACAAAGCTACTGACGTTTTTAGAACGTTTTTTTTAACGTCCAATGTGCATGGAACCTTAAAGCTGCAGGCCAGCCAAATTAAAAAAGCTGATTAATGTAAAGTATTGATGCACCAGTAAGCCACCTACCCACCCCCTCATCACAGTAGTTTTACTGACACACACAGGAGCCTATGACTCCATTGCTCTCAGTTTCTCCTGTGAAAGTAGGGAGTGAGAGGTAGCAGTGCTGGAGCCAGGGACAGTGCTGGAAAGGTGGCATGGAGCCAGGTAAATGTTTAGGGGCAGTGGGGTAGGACATGTAGCAGGGCATTTTTTTACCTAGAACTATGGGCAAAATGTTTTTTTCATTTTGGATAGAGCAAGGGAGGGTTATAACTCCGTCAGATTTTTTTTCTCCATCTCTGTCCCATTAAGGAGATTTCCTTTCACTTCCTGTCCCATAGCCAAACAGGAAGTGAGAGAAAACCTCTGCAAATTAAAGGAATTTCTTGGAGCCCCCAACTCACCAGAACTAGTGTCCCAATTAGAATATTTCCCATCTTTTACTTTTCTGGAGGACAACCCAAAATTTGGGGTTTTCTTTTTACTTTCAATTTCAATGCTTATGGTAAACAGGACAAATAGAGAGGATGAATCGCCTTGATGGGGGCACAGACAGCAATAAAAATTTACAGGGGCTCTAATCCCTCTCCACTCTGTCCAAAACAAAAAAAAAAAGTTTTGCCTTTTACTTTAAGGTAAAAAATATTTAACTTTAGAGGAACTTTAAAATAACTTTAAGGTGACAAAAAGCAGCTTCTAAATAAACTATCTAAAAAAAGACGTCAATACTACAGACAAGTAAGTTTTGAAAAAATTATTTTCTGACATTCAATAATCAATCCATAATATTAATGATAGAAATGGCACAATTTGAACTTGGGGAATATTCTTCTTAATTACCAGTCTGTCTGCTTATATGTCTGATGGTAGAGATCCATATGGTCAATAGATTTATTTCTTATGCTAAGGTCGGCCATAGACGGTTTGAGTTCCTGCTGGGTACAACCAGTCTGCTGGATTTACTTGCGATAATCACTAATGGCTGCTATAGCCGTATAGCAATAGCTACTGTCTTTCCTGGTGCATCTTCATGGCAGCATACACATGGGTTGTGGCTCCGCCCCCACAACATGATAGGACTGGTTAACTATAAATCAAAGACAGACCCGGCTCACAGCATTGGACTAGTCCACTCCTTTTTTTCCTCTTACGACACTCGGCCCAGACAGAAACTAAATATCAATTGGTCAGGATAGTACAACACCCCCGCCTCGGTGTTGG
>BLSH010342011.1:131367-143724 GCA_018402905.1 Glandirana rugosa | reverse complement strand
GGTTGCATTGACAATCCAACACAATGGGCAGCACATTGAACACATTTTGTAAGTGGTCAGAAACTTGGAAATAACTCATGAAAGAATAAAGTTACGTTAAGACCAAGCACACCATTGTTTTTCTTGTGAAATTCCCAATAAGTTTGATGTGTCACATGACCGTCTTCCTATTGAAAAAACAAAAGTTGGTTTCAAAATGGCCGACTTCAAAATGGCCGCCATGGTCACCACCCATCTTGAAAAGTTTCCCCCCTCACATATACTAATGTGCCACAAACAGGAAGTTAATATCACCAACCATTCCCATTTTATTAAGGTGTATTCATATAAATGGCCCACCCTGTATATTACTTGTGATACTGAGCATGGCTATGGACTTAGGGCTGGTTCACACCATAGTGATGGACCACACTTGTGCTCTCTGCTCACTAGCTAAGTGGTTAGCAAAGCCACCTGGCACCCAAAAGGTTACTGGTTCAGGTCCCAGATATGCTAATGCGTGCATTGAAGTTTATAATAAAACCCTGGTTGGGTTTCTCACCACAATCCAAAGACAGACTGGCATTTTATTTATCTCTTTTCCAAATAGTCTGTAATGTAAGCAAGTTATTTTGGGACTTTAAATTGGAAGCTCATTGCAGACAGGGACTTGGACATTTTAAATTGTAGAGTTTACACTGCACGGGTACATCTGGTTAGAAAACTGTTGCTTGGATCAGTGTTTCTCAACATCAGTCCTCAAGGCATCCCAACAGGTCATGCTTTCAGGATTTCCCTCAGATGAAACAGCTGTGGTAATTACTAAGGCAGTGAAACTGATCAAATCACTTGTGTCAAATAATAGAAAGCCTGAAAACATGACCTGTTGGGGGTACTTGAGGATAGGGTTGAGAACCACTGACTTAAGCCTCGTACACACGAGTCGACTATCGTATACAACAGGTCATACGAACGACCGTTGTATGCGAAATCGATCGTTAGTACACGCGATTAGAACAGCCGACGTACGGCGGTCGTACAACGGGAGTTGTATGAGCAAACTAGAAAACTTGGTAGTACCAACAAGTGGTCATACGACCGTTGTATCTTGTGTACAGAGAAGTTGGTCCAACAAGTTGTATTGTGCAAAACACGCATGCTCAGAAGTCAGGAACGGCCGGATGCTAATTACATGCACCTGAACTTTCTTTTTATACGTTCACTACGTTCAGCTTGGTCGTACGATCGTGTACTACATGTCAGTATGCTAGATACAACAGCTAACATACGTTTTGGTCCGTTCGGTCGTACGAGGCTTTAGAATTTTGTCCTGGACTTATACTGATCTGAAGAACATAACCAAGGGTTAACACAGCAAATAGTATTGGTATTGCAGTCTCCTCTCAGGTGAAACCTGCTGAGGGGTCAGGTTTGTTGCTGTGGTAGGAATGATAGTTTGCCATGACAAATGTTTTACTAGAGTTTGTTTGCTGAAATTATTGTGCATTTTGACCATCAAAAGTGGCTTGATTTTACCGTGCTGTCCGATTGGGGTGTGTATTGTTTGTCTTACCATGCATTCCTCTAGGATAAAATACTCGCCAACGTTCTTGGTTTAATATGTGCCTTTTTTATATGTTGTAATGCTTTGTTAGAATGACTTAATTATTTTTCTGTAATTTTGCAGCTAATAATGTCATGTGGGTGTTTAGGCATTTCATGAAATGTGTGGGCGGTTATGCACAGTTAAAGTAAAATTGTGTCCACTCTAAGGTTAAGTCCAATTTTAGATTGTAAGCTCCTATGAGCAGGACCCTTCGAACCCAATTGGTAACTGTTTTGCTAAATGTGTATATACTGTAAATACTTTAATGCCAGTAAATATGTACATACTTGTGTTTCTGTTGCCAAAATAAAATGAAATTGATTTTGCTTGTTCTCTTTTGTAACTTTTTAAATTAGTTTTGGGGGGTGGTGGTTTTGGGGAAGTGGATTACCTTACTCAGGGCTAGTTCACACTGCTGCGGTGTCCGAGATCGGATGTGATTCGCACTGCAGCGCAAATCACATGTGATTTGTGCTATGCAAATTCAGCCATACAGATAGTATAGCTAAGTTCACATTGCATCCTGACCAAACTTGCACAGGACCCTTTTTTTGTTATGCAGCAGAATCAGATCACATGGGTGTTTCCATTCATGCAATCTGATTCCTGTCCGAATTTGCAGTTTGCAGTGCGATCTGCAAACTGATTTGGCGGCGTCATCAGCTTTCTATTGGCACACCCAGCAGTTTGTATAGGGCAGTGTGAACTGCCTAAGTCCCGTGCGATGTGGGAACCTGCAGTGGATTCGCAGGGTTCCCATATTGCACTAGTGTGAACCAGCACTGATAAGTCATCTCATTTATATTTGCATAGTCCTTACAGATATACATCAGCAGGAAGTGTAATGTGGCTGGAAACAGGAAGTGCTGTGTGCACATGGGCTGCAAGCAATTGTGTGGAGACGCCAAATAAAGCAATGAACCTCACCCACACCAAATATAACTCCCACCTCCTCCCCTACATTGATCAAAATGTAATTTCAACTTGCTTGCAGTTATAATGTATTGTCCCCCCCTAATCCATACCAAGCCATTTGGTTCAGGGATGGATTTTAAGGGGAAGCCCACTCCAAATGTTATCACAAAATGGTGGGGGATGCCCCCAAACTCCAGACCCATTCTGAGCATGCGGTTAGGATGGGGGGGACAAGTGAGGGCCTGGAACAAACCAGGCCACATGCCTTTAACATGAGGGGGTATGTGCTTTGGGGAGGGGGGGCTCTGTGTGCCCCCCACCCGAAAGCATCTTGTACCTATGTTGATGGGGACAAGGGCCTCTTCCCCAAAACCGTGGTGATTGGTGGGCTGATTGAAATGTGGCAGCCCCCATTAACTGGCCCCCCATGTCACCCATTCACCTAAAAAGTGTAAAAATTGAGACTTTTTTGTCCCATCTTTTATGTTAAAGTGTCTCGCGATGTACATCCATGGTCAATAGGGATGGTCCCCCGGTTCGAGTCAAAAGTATGTTCGAATCGAACATTGGGGGTTTGCCGAATCCTAAACATTATGGGGTGCTGGTGGGAAATTTGAATGGCCCATAATGCAGTGAAATTGTGGGGGAATGCTGCCTGCTGATTGGCCAAAGCATGCACATGACCTGCGTGCTTTGGCCAATCACAGCATGCTCTGCTTTGAGAGCCATGATTGGCCACTGGAAGGGTGCCTTTGGTAAAAAAATGTAAATAAAATGATTTTTATTTTTTTTAAATTGGATTTGTATTTTAGCAAAAAGGAAGAAAAACTGGTTATTTTGAAAAATTGTCGCTTGTTTTTTGTTTATAGCGGCGATTAGAAATGATGCAGAGGAGAACAAACACCACCAAAAGAAAGCTCTATTTGTGGGTAAAAAAGGATGCAAATTTTGTTTGGGTACAACGTCGCACTACCACGCAATTGTCAGTTAGTGACGCAGTGCCAAATCGCAAAAAGTGCTCAGGTCCTAAAGCATGAATTCCTTCTGGGGCTGAAGTGGTTAAAGGAATATTTTGTTTTTTTTGTTTTGTTTTTTTTTTCCACTTTAACCATTATTAAAACCACTGCTCCTGAAAAAAAAATTAGAAACGTTTCTTTTCTATTCAGACATGTCCCCTAGGGCTAAGGCTGTTAAAATTAGAGAGAGGGGGTGGTAATGTTTTTTTATGGCAATGAATTTGCATACAAGCATGGAGGAATTCTGAAACCACAAGTTCAAACCCAGCTAACATCCGGCGCTTAGAACATGTGATCTGAGAGGCATCTTCACAGGCAAATAGAGGTCGCATGTGACTTAATTTACTCGAGTCTGTGAGAGTTGAAGTTGTAATTGCCTTTAATTGGGAGTTATTTTAAGGCACTGCTGGAGTAGATTTGGGAGGTATAGTAAATCAGGGCCAATATCTCTGTATTATAATAATAATAAAGTTATTTTAATCACTGCCCTATAATGATAAGGGAAGAGTTTACCCTCTATGTCACAGTAAGTTATTATACCCACCACCTATATAAAGGTCAGTGAGAGACACCCAATCTTAGACCTTTTTATGTGGACTCTTCAGTTTCAGTAACCAATAGCAATGGCTGACCCCATTCAATTGTGGTTTAGTCCCTTCCCTATGCATATTTTCTGTGGTAGCAATAACAGGTGCTTCTCCTTTGCTTAGCTGGATGATAATATCTGCTGTATCCAGCAAACTTTTATCCCTTTTTCATTCTAATTCATTGTATCAGATGGTGGCATTTGTCAAGTTATTCTTAGTCATTGTTTCTACAAGCATATGGTACTCCACCTAGGTAGGCCACATTTGTGTAAATAAGGTGGTGAATTTGGGGAACACCACTGGAACTTTCTATTTCATACAATGTTTTTTTTTTTTTTTTGATTCCCAGCCAGCCTTCTATTTTATCTGAAGTTCCATAAATGGAGCAAACACTTTGTAAACCATAATTGTGATAAACATTTCTTTAGAATAAAAATGGGCTAACGTCTTCAGTGAACAGTTCTCAATATATACTCAATTCCATGCAAAAAAAAGCCTTGATAATGTTCAATGCATCCATCCTGAATATGTCATTTTCTGTACTCAGAAAAATGATTCTTATGTAAAACTGACTTTTTTATATATTAAAGTAAAAAATGTAATTTAACTGTGATAAGCCTAAGACAATTCTAGGCATTTTGCCAAATTAGCATCTTACACTTTATCTATGTCTACAAGACACACTCTCTGAACATCTATAATAGCACATACTTTCCTCACAATAACACAGCTTTTAACACTTACATGCAATTCTTATAATAATTATTTGGCTAAGTCACTTCAAACCCTTACAAAACTGATCAATAATGGTCAATATGCAATTTTCAATACATAATAAATGAGGAACAAACTAGTACAATGATCAAGCAATGTATTAATCATAGTCAATTCATTTCTCCTGTACACTCCAGTAGAGCTTTTCATAGGCCTGGTCTATGCACATGTCTGCAGACTGGCTCTATGTAGCATTGCTCTACAAGTGGGTATATTTTTAGAGAACACAGTCAGGGTGATCAGGGTTTGTATTTTGAGGGTTGTAACTGATCATACATGGTTTTGCCCATGGATTGGCATTGCCTTCTAGCAGACACCTAAGAGACTTGAGACACTGAAGCAGATTGGGATGGGGCGGGTGAAGTGAACACAGGTAAAATCTTTGTTTTCATTTGGAAATACAGTACATATTACAACCTTTTTAGTCAATGAACCATGGTAAGACTGCATTGGGTGAGTGTAACCTTGTAAAACATTCCATTCAGTTTAAAATAGAAATGATAGGCAAAACATTTGTGTATAAATATACAAAGAAAAAAAAATTTAAAAATCCTTTTTTTATAAGTGAACACATTCCCTCTTTTCTCAGCTGCATAAGAGCTGGGGAGGAGAAGCAGCGGCACACTGAGCTTCTCAGTGAAAAGCTGTGCAGGGGAGGCATGTCATGTCATGTCTGTTTATTGGAAGAGAGCAGGCCGAGTTCCCAGCATAGCTAGAGAACTGACCACGGTGTGTTCTCCTGCTTAGTGTGGTCAGTTACTGTATTAATAGGAAAGCATAGGGGCTGGCAGGAACGCCAGGGGTTTCACACAAAGGAAGTAATACAAAGAGAACAGGATACTTTCTCATACAAGTGCATGATACAGCAGGCACATATCAGAAATATGAAGTGTTGGGGGTAACAAACACTTTCAAACAAATCCAAAGAGAACATCCTAAAGACCACTCATAGAAAAAAAAATATTTCACTTTGTGTACTGTTCCAGTAAAGTCTAATGTTAGTTATATACATTATAATTTGTTAGGTCAACCTGTCACTGACAGTTGTGCTTGTTTAACCACTTTCCTACCTCTGTATGCAGAATGACGGCTGGTAAGTGATTCAGTTATCCTAACTGGGCATCATATGAAGTCCGCAGGATAACATGCCGGCACGCACCCAGGGGAACGCGCATCGCGGCAATCAGTGGTGGGTCAGTTCTGACCCACCGCATTACTGATCTCGGTAAAGTGCTTCCGTTGGAAGCAGTTTACCATGTGATCAGCCGTGACCAATCACGGCTGGTCACAGTGTAAACAGGAAGAGCCATTTATCGGCTTTTCCTCTACTCGGGTCTGCAGACCTGAGTAGTGGAGAGCCGATTGGCTGCTCTCCTGACAGGGGGGTCTGTGCTGATGGTTTATCAGTGCAGCCCCCACTTGAAACGATACCCCTAGACCACCAGGGAGCCTGCCTAGGGACCACTAGGGATATGCCCATCCAGGACCACCAGGGAGCCAACCAGGGACCACCAGGGAGCCGATCCTAGACCAACAGGGAGCCTACCCTAGACCACCAGGTAAGTGGTACTGTGCCCAACATGGATGGCACTCAGTGCCACCTTCAGATGCCACCCTAGACCATCAGGGAATGGCCCTATTACTGCATCTGTCATCTGCTGCCCACCAGTGCCCCTATCAGTGCGTACCAGTGCCACCTATCAGTGCCCACGAGTGCCACCTACCAGTGCCACATACCAGTGCCCATCAGTGCCACCTATCAGTCCCCAGTGCCGCCTATGAGTGCTAATCAGTGCTGCCAACGAGTGCCCATCAGTGCCGCTTATCAGTGCCCATCAGTGCTACATATCAGTGCCCGTCAGTGCTGCATATCAGTGCCACCTATCAGTGCCCATCAGTGCTGCTTATCAGTACCGCCTATCAGTGCCCATCATTGCTGCATATAAGTGCCTCATCATCAGTGCCCGTCAGTACCACCTCATCAGTACTGCCTCATCAGTGCCCGTCAGTGTAGCCCCATCAGTCCCCATTAGGGAAGGGGAAAATTTACCTTTTTACAAAGTTTTGTGCCAGAAACAGAGAAAAACTTTTTTTTTTATTTGTAGCGCAAAAAATAAAAACTGCAGATGATAAAATACCACTAAAAGAAAGTTCTATTTGTGGGAACAAAATTATAAAAATGTTGTTTGGGTACAGCATCGCATGACGGCGCAATTGTTCAAAGTGCAACAGCACTGAAAGCTGAAAATTGGTCTGGTAGGGAAGGGTTCTAAGTGCCTGGTATTGAAGAGGTTAACAGTTTAAATAGAAACTGTTTAGTGGTAGGTTGCCATGACCCATTGAAGCCCTATGTGTAACTAACACAAGAGATCATTAAAGCAGTATTAAACCCAAAACCAAAATTGTGTTATATTGCAGCTTACCAATCATTAGATATTGGCTTTTTTCCCTCTGTTTTCACCTGGTGACCTGGCCAGTAATATACCTCCTGTATTAGGGAGACACAACTCTGGAGGAATGAGCACATGAGGTACATCAGACAACAGCTGCATTGTCAATCTGAGCGGGGGGAGGGTGGTGTTGTTAAATATATTAGCAGATTTAGAGCCACTAACAAATTTAAGCCAAACTCCAGCTCACACTTTATAAGCCATTACAGTAAACATTTTTTTTTATTCTAAAATGGGGGGGGGGGGGGTAAAAGCTGATCATTTTAAGCATTCCTGTCAGTTTTTAGGTGATCTGTCTCATCTATGTGAACTGTTACATTCTGATGGAGAATCTGTGCTGTGAAATACAACAGATTTGCTAGCTGGATCACCAGATAATAATAGAAGACAGAAAACCTAAAAAAGGAAACAAATGCAGCCATCACTTCTAAGAACTGGTAAGCTGTAATATAATAAATGTTTGCTTTTGGGTTTAATACTGCTTTAAGGACTCCAAATACTGTATTATTTCTGTATATTCTAAATTGGGCATACAGAGTACAATTTGATTGTCTAATCTCTGTACAATTTCCATTACCGTTATAAACAGCTGTCTAATGTGAAGGCCTGCCTATAAATTTCATTTAATTATAGCCAATTAGGTAATTTTATTGTGAGCTTGTAATAAATAATGTATTCAACCTTGACTACATGCTTTGTCTATAGCTCTAAGTCTTGCCCATTCACATTGATGGCCTTGACATTAAGTATGTTTGCTGGAGACAACACAGAGACAAAGATGAGACAAAATAGCGCTTTATTTTAAACTTTAACCACTTCAATACTGGGCACTTTTACCCCCTTCCTGCCCAGGCCAATTTTCAGCTTTCAGCACTGTTAGGACTCGTTTACACTTGCTTTGGTTTCAACGCACACTAAAGCCCCTACTGCTTTATCAAGCTTTTATGATGTGTTTTTGGGGCTTCGGTGGTGCTTCAATGAGGTTTCTGTGGTGCTTCAATGAGGCTTCGGTGGTGCTTTGATGAGGCTCTTTTGATGCTTTGTTGAAGCTTGGCCCTGTGTGTTTGTTGATATTTCACATCTGCAATTTCTCCAAAGCAAAGTGAAGCTAAAGCTGAATCACAGCCTCTGAAAAGCCGCAGGTGCTTCAAGGCGAGCCTCGAACAAGCTTTGTCATAGAATCTATGGAGGTGTTGAAGAGGCTTTGAAGCCTGGCTAAAGCTACATGTGGTATAATTTTTGACGCAAAGCTGAAGCGAAGCAAAGCCAACGCAAGGTGTAAACAGGACTGTAAGCTAACCATTTTATTTAGTGACGGGGAGCTTTAACAACGCCTGTCTGACACCCTGTTTTGAAGAAAGTGTAAACAAGCCCTTATACTTTGAATGACAACTGCGTGGTCATGCAACACTGTACCCAGACTAAATTTTTATAATTTTGTTCATACAACTAGAGTTTTCTTTTGGTGGCATTAAATCACCACTGAGTTTTTTATTTTTTGCAAAAAAGAAAAAGACAGGGAATTTTGAAAAAAAAATTTTTTTTCTTTGTTTCTGTTATAAAATTTTGCAAATAAATAATTGTTCTTCATAAATTTAGCCCAAAATGTATTCTGCTACATTTGGTGAAAATAACCCAAATCAGTGTATATTATTTAGTCTGAAGGAAAGTTATAGAGTCCATAAACTATGGTGTGTACCTGAAAATTGATCAATCCTGATGTACTGATGGCTTATCTCATTTCTTGAGGCCCTAAAATGCCAGGACAGTACAGATATTCCCCAAATGACCCCTTTTTGGAAAGAAGACAGTCCAAGGTATTTAGTAAGAGACATAGCGAGTTTTTTGAAGCTGTAATTTTTTTGTCATATTTTTTTGGAAAATTAAGATATTAAAAAAACAGTTTTCTTTTTTTTACATACTGTCACCAGTGCAGTACAGCATCATCATATAACTGGTGTGGTGGTCTTCAGGAACACTGACTGGTGACAGTATGAAAAAAAAGTTATAATTTTTTTAACTGGTTCCCAACCCACTCATGTACTTTTACTGCAGCAGAGTGCCGCTGTAGCGCGAATCGCCGTCTATAAATGGCGGCTCAGGCTTGCCCGTCCCACTCTGCAGGAGCGTGGCCGTGGCTCAGGTGGATCCGATCTCCGTGGGCGAGCCGCGTTTGCCTAACAGAGAGGAGGAACGGGGAACCGCCAATGTAAACACGGCGGTTCCCCACTCTGTCAGTGGGCATTTAAAAGATCTACTGATCCCTGTCACTGGGATCGGTTAGATCTGTTATACCCATGGTAGCCCAGCCCCCTCACAGTTAGAACACGCCTAGGGAACACAGTTAATCCCTAGATCTCCCCCTGCAGATTAACCCCTTCCCTGCCAATGACATTTACACAGTAATCAGTGGATAATTAAATTTCTGATTGCTGTATTAAGGTCTCAAAAAACGTAAAAATGTCCGCCATGTCCGCCCCAATATCAAAGTCCCGATAAAAATCGCAGGTCGCCGCCATTACTATTTAAAAAAAAATTGTAAAAATGCCAGAAATGAATTCTCATGGTTTGTAAATGCGGCAACTTTTGCCAATTTTTGCAAAATTTTCGCTCTTTTTTTGTTTATAGCAGTATTCAGAAATGACACAGAGGTGATCAAATACCACCAAAAGAAAGCTCTATTTGTGGTAAAAAAAAAAGGCCGCAAATTTTATTTGGGTACAACGTCGCACGACCGCGCAATTGTCAGCTAAAACGACGCAGTGCCGAATCGCTAAAAGTGCTCTGGTCCTAACGTGGGAACATTTTTTTTTTCTTTTTTTTATTACTTTTTTTCACCATTTTTTTAACACACTGTGACCAGAGCAATATAATGTTTCCATAGTAACATAGTACTACTCTGCAGAAGTAATCAGGATTTTCTTTTTTTTTACACATTATGTTTGCTTATAGCCAGGGCCAGATTAAGAGCATCATTGACCTGGTGCTGAGGATTTTGGTGGGCCTTTTTATGAAAATAAATAAAATTAAAATGCAAACAATTTTTTCTTAAAACAAATTAAATTAAAGAGAGAAAGGGGGTGAGAGAGGGGTTGAGAGAGAGAGAGGGGGTGATAGAAAGAGAGGGGGTTGAAAGAGAGCCAATGAGAGAAATGGGTGAGTGAGAGAGAGAGAGGGGGGGGGGTAAGTGAGTAAAGATAGATATTGGGTGTGGTTAAATAGAATCTGAGATGACTTACAGTGCAGAATGTGGTCATGTTAAATAGGGAATGCACAGTGCAAAATGAGGGGGCAAAGATGTCAAGTGTGAACCTTCCATATTATACTGTAAAAGTGGAAAAGCTGACCTGGGGATGGGGGGGTATAATCAGTGCTGGGACAAGGTCATTTGGTGCCCAGGGTGAAAATGGCAAACTGCGCCCCCCGTTTCTTCAGCTTAGATGGAAGTAATAACCCCCAGCATCAGTTTACGCGATAGTAACCTCAGCATTGGTGTCAATAGCAGCAATAATAACCCCCAGGATAGGTGCCAGTTTCACAATAAAACCCTGTCAAGCAAAAGTGCCAGTTTCCACACTAATAACCCTCAACATTGGTGTCAGTAGCAGCTTAGAAACCCCCAGCATTGGTGGTCAGTGGTGTCATGCTACCTAAACCCCTGAATTTCAGCTTAAACCTAACTAGACTTAAACATGCCCCCCTCCCCTCCTCACACCTATGCTGGCTAACCTGTGTAGAAAAGATGTATATACTTACCTATTGCCAGGTTGCTCCGGTCCACCTGTGTAAGTCGGTGGCAGCTGCAGGGGAAAGAAGAGAGCACTGATAATGGCTGGTAAAGCCAGAAGTGATGGCATCACCCATGGGTTCCCATGTTCCAGCAGTTGTCGGCGCTCCCCCCTCTCCCCTGTTTATGCTTCTAGCTGACATGGGATATCATGTGACTGCAAAGGAGAAGCTTGAAAATACCGTATCTCACAACAGTGAGTACACCCTCACATTTTTGTAAATATTTTATTCTATCTTTTCATGTGACAACACTGAAGAAATGACACTTTGCTACAATGTAAAGTAGTGAGAGTACAGCTTGTATAACAGTGTAAATTTACTGTCCCCTCAAAATAACACAACACACAGCCATTAATGGCCGCTGGCAACAAAAGTGAGTACACCCCTAAGTGAAAATGTCCAAACTGGGCCCAAAGTGTCAATATTTTGTGTAGCCACCATTATTTTCCAGTACTCACTTTTGTGAGATACGGTATTTTCAATCTGCTCCTTTGCAGTCACATGATATCCCATGTCAGCTAGAAACATACACAGGGGAGCACCGACAACAGCTGGAACATGGGAACCCATGGGTGATGTCATCACTCCAGGCTTTACCAGCCCTTCTCAGAGCTCTCTTCTCTCCCCTGCAGCTGCCACCGACTTACACAGGTGGACCGGAGCAACCTGTAGGTTAATCAATGTAGGTGTTAGGAGGTGGGATTTTTAAGGCTAGTTACACTTAAGCTGAAATTCCACTTTATTCTGTCTGCACTGATAGTCAGTGGTATTGCTGTTTTAAACATCCCTCACCATTAGTAGTCAGTGACTTGTTGATATAGTGTTGTTGTGCTCTGCCCCCACCCCTCCAAAATGAAAAGTCAGCAGCTAAATACTGTAGCTGCTGACTTTTACTATTAGGGAATTTACCTGTCCACGCATTCAGTGGTGTCCTTACCCAAGCCGATTCTTGAATTGGTTCTCGAATGCGCTGCCATCTTGGCTAAGGGAAACCAGCAGTGAAGCCTTGCAGCATCACAGCCGGTTTCCTATACTGCACATGCGTGAATTGCACTGTGCTCTGTGAAGGGACTGGCTGCGAGGGGAAGGAGAAGAAAGCCAAATTTCAAACCTGTCAAAACCCAAAAAAGGTCCCAAATGTGGCAGCAGAAGGGGGCAGACAAGCTTCCACTTTTGGGCGGAGCTCCACTTTAAGATTCTATACCGACCTAGGGTGGGGGGGGGGGGGGGTTTATTAATAA
>BLSH010342011.1:72090-82234 GCA_018402905.1 Glandirana rugosa | reverse complement strand
GGAGAGTTTCCTGTTGGTGCTCTGAGGGAGAGTTTATCGTTCTAAAACCATCTACTACTGCATTGTGGAGAGGTTCCTGTTGGTGCTCTGAGGGAGAGTTTATCGTTATAAAACCATCTCCTACTGCATAAGGGAGAGGTTCCTGTTGGTGCTCTGAGGGAGAGTTTATCGTTATAAAACCATCTACTACTGCATTATGGAGAGATTCCTGTTGGTGCTCTGAGGGAGAGTTTATCATTCTAAAACCATCTACTACTGCTCTAGGGAGAGGTTCCTGTTGGTGCTCTGAGGGACAGTTAATCGTTCTAAAACAATCTACTACTGCATTAGGGAGAGGTTACTGTTGGTGCTCTGAGGGAGAGTTTATCGTTCTAAAACCATATCCTACTGCATTAGGGAGAGGTTCCTGTTGGTGCTCTGAGGGAGAGTTTATCGTTCTAAAACCAACCACTACTGCATTAGGGAGAGGTTCCTGTTGTTGCTCTGAGAGAGAGTTTATCGTTCTAAAACCATCTACTACTGCATTAGGGAGAGTGTCCTGTTGGTGCTCTGAGGGAGAGTTTATCGTCCTAAAACCATCTACTACTGCATAAGTGAGAGTTTCCTGTTGGTGCTCTGAGGGAGAGTTTATTGTTCTAAAACCATCTACTACTACATTAGGGAGAGGTTCCTGTTGTTGGTTTGAGGGAGAGTTTGTCGTTATAAAACTATCTACTACTGCATTAGGGAGAGGTTCCTGTTGGGGCTCTGAGGGAGAGATTATTGTTCTAAAACCATCTACTACTGCATTAGGGAGAGGTTCCTGTTGGTGCTCTGAGGGAGAGTTTATCGTTATAAAACCAACTACTACTGCATTAGGGAGAGGTTCCTGTTGGTGCTCTGAGGGAGAGTTTATCGTTATAAAACCATCTCCTACTGCATAAGGGATAGGTTCCTGTTGGTGCTCTGAAGGAGAGTTTATCGTTATAAAACCATCTACTACTGCATTATGGAGAGATTGCTGTTGGTGCTCTGAGGGAGAGTTTATCTTTCTAAAACCATCTACTACGGCATTAGGGAGAGGTTCCTGTTGGTGCTCTGAGGGAGAGTTAATCCTTCTAAAACCATCTACTACTGCATTAGGGAGAGGTTCCTGTTGGTGCTCTGAGGGTTAGTTTATCGTTCTAAAACCATCTACTACTGCATTAGGGAGAGGTTCCTGTTGGTGCTCTGAGGTCGAGTTTATTGTTCTAAAACCATCTCCTACGGCATTAGTGAGAGGTTCCGGTTGGTGCTCTGAGGGAGAGTTTATTGTTATAAAACCATCTCCTACTGCTTTAGGGAGAGGTTCCTGTTGGTGCTCTGAGGGAGAGCTTATTGTTCTAAAACCAAATAGTACTGCATTAGGGAGAGGTTCCTGTTGGTGCTCTGAGGGAGAGTTTATCGTTCTAAAACCATATCCTCCTGCATTAGGGAGAGGTTCCTGTTGGTGCTCTGAGGGAGAGCTTATCGTTCTAAAACCAACTACTACTGCATTAGGGAGAGGTTTCTGTTGGTGCTCTGAGTGAGAGTTTATCGTTCTAAAACCATATACTACTGCATTAGGGAGAGTTTCCTGTCTGCGCTGTGAGGGGGAGTTTATTGTTCTAAAATCATCTCATACTGCAGTAGGGACAGGTCCCTTTCGGTGCTGTGAAAGACAGATTATCGATCATTCTAAAATCATCTCATACTGGTGTAGGGAGAGGTTCCTGCTACTGGTGTGAGCGGTGTATTTCTTGCACAAAAATAAAAAGTGCATCTACAATTTTCTTTTTAAAAAAAAAGAATTATAATTTATTATTCTTTTTTTAGTATTAATAAATAGTGCTACATAGTACATTTGTGTCCAGAATAAGGAGACCGTCAAATTAGGGACGTGGTTGTGGTGCTGCTGGTGCTGCTGGTGTTGCTGAAGCTCCTGTTGCAAGGATAGGACGTGGTCGATCTGTGCCAGCTACATGCACAAGTAAAACACCTTCCTCAGGCAGCCGACAGAACCTTCAACGTTATATGGTAGGTCTAAATGGCGCTCAACGAATGGTGAGGCTAGAACAAGTACAGGAGATAGTAGATTGGGTGGCTGACAATGCCTCCAGTTCCTTCACATTGTCTCCCACCCGGTCCCTTGCTGAAAGCTCAGAGTTGGCACCTGAACCCCATGGCCATCTGTCTTTCACCTCAGCCCCTTGTAAATCAGCCAAGCAGTCTGACCCCCAAGTCATGCAGCAGTCTCTAATGCTTTTTGTTGACTCTGCTGCTGTGCTTTCCGTGGGCAATCCACATAGCCCTGCCCCAGAAGTGGAAGACATTGAGTGCACCAATGCCCAACCACTTCTGTTGCAGGATGAGGACATGGAAACACCACCGCAGCACGTCTCTGATGATGATGAAACACAGATGCCAACTGCTGCGGCTTTCCTCAGTGTGCAGACTGACAAGGAGGGCAGTGGTGAAGGCTGGGTGGAAGATGATGTGGAGGATGATGAGGTCCTAGACCCCATGGAATGAAGGTCATGTGAGTGACGTGTGCAGTTTGGAGGAAGGGGTGGTGGTCGCACAGAGGCACCAGCACAGCAAAAGAGGAAGCAGGTTGCAAAAGTGGAGCGAGTGTCCCCTAGACAGTATGCCTGCTTCTACCCACCGCATCCAGGGACCTAGCACACCAAAGGCAGCTCAAAGGCATTCCCTGGCGTGGCAGTTCTTCAGACAATGTGCTGACTACAAGACACAAGTGGTTTGCCCACTGTGCAATGAGAGGCTGAAGCAAGGCACAAATGTTCTAAACCTGAGCACAACCTCCATGACCAGGCATCTAAATGCAAAGCATTTGCTGCAGTGGAATAAGTACCTCAAAATCCAAGAAAGGTCTTGGCCTCCTCCTGCTTCCTCTTCTGTTGCTGCCTCGGTCTCTTCCTCCACCTCTACAGTGACAGTGTCACCTGCTACCCAGCAAACAGACGATGTGACAGCAAGGACACTATGTCCGCCACCGTCCCCAAGCATTTCCACACGGTCCCATGGAAGCTTACAGCTCTCCATCTCCCAAACATTGGAGAAAAAGAGGAAGTACCCCCTACCCATCTGCGATCCCTGGCCCTGAATGCCAGCATTTTGAAATTCCTGGCCTTTGAAATGCTGTCATTCCGTTTGGTGGACACTGACAGTTTTAAAAACCTGATGGCGGTGGCTATCCCTCCGTACGTGGTTCCCAGCCGCCACTACTTTTCCAGGCGAGCCATCCATTCCCTGCACAAACAAGTCGGGGATGAGATCAAGTGTGCACTGTGCAATGCCATCTGTGGCAAGGTCCACATAACCACTGATACATGGACCAGTAAGCACGTTCAGGGACACTATATCTCGCTAACTGCACACTTGGCAAATGTAGTGGCGGGTGAGCCTGAAGCGGCTAGCCGTTTGGCGCATGTCCTTCCGCCACCTAGGATTGCAGGGCATTTCTCTTTGCCTCCTGTTGCCTCCTCCTCCTACTGCGCTTCCTCCTCCTCCTCTACCACCTCCTCATCCGCTCAGCGTAACACCTTCACCACCAACTTCAGCACATCCAGGGGGAAATGACAGCAGGCTGTTTTAAAAATGATATGTTTGGGGGATAAACCCCACACTGCACAGGAGCTGTGGATGGGCATTGAACAACAGACTGATGAGTGGTTGTTGCCACTGAGCCTCAAGCCCGGCCTGGTGGTGTGCGATAATGGGCGAAATCTCGTAGCAGCTCTGGGCTTTGCCGGTTTGACGCACATCCCTTGCCTGGCGCATGTGCTGAATTTGGTGGTGCAGAAACCTCTAAAAAACTACCCGGATATGTCAGAGCTGCTGCAGAAAGTGCGGGCCGTCTGTGCGCGCTTTCGGCGTTCTCATCCTGCTGCTGCTCGCCTGTCTGCGCTGCAGCGGAACTTCGGCCTTCCCGCTCACCGCCTCCTATGCGACGTGTCCACAAGGTGGAACTCCACCTTGCATGCTGGAGAGACTGTGCAAGCAGCAGCAGGCAATAGTGGAGTTTCAGCTGCAGCATGCACGGGTCAGTCGCTCTGCGGAACAGCACCACTTGACCATCAATGAGTGGGCCTTCATGCGAGACCTGTGTACCATATTGCTGTGTTTCGAGTATTCCACCAACATGGCCAGTGCCGATGACACTTCAGCCAATGATGGAAGAGGATTTGGCACAGGAGGAAGAGGAGGAGGAAGAGGGGTAATTTCCACGGTTATCAGGCCAGTCATTCACAAGTGACTCGGAGGGTGGGTTCCTGCACCAGCATAGGCCAGGTCAAAAATTTTCAAGCCAGAGAACAGTTCTGGAGGATGAGGAGGATGAGGAAGATGATGATGAGGTGGAGGAGGAACTGTGTTCACAGCAGGGTGGCACCCAATGCAGCTCCTGGGCACCACTGGAGTGTGGCTGGGGGGATACGGAGGACACAGATGATGCACCTCCCACAGAGCACAGCTTGTCTTTGCCTCTGGACAGCCTGGCACACATGAGCGACTACATGCTGCATTGCCTGCTCAACAACAGCCGAGTTGCCCACATATTAACTTGTGCCGATTACTGGGTGGCCACCCTGCTGGATCCCCGTTACAAGGACAACGTGCCGTCCTTAATTCCCTCTCTGGATCGGAAGATGCGTGACTACAAGCGCACACTGGTAAACGTGCTGCTGAGGGCATTCCTAAATGACACAAGAGGCTCTGTGGAAGCGCAAGGCGAAGGCAGAGGAGGAGGAAGAGGTCACCAACGCAGCTGTGGCACCACCAGCACCTCAGAAGGCAGGGTTAGCATGGCCAAAATGTGGAAAAGCTTTGTCAGCAGCCCGCCACAACAAACAGCACCACCAGCTGATAGGCAACGTCTTAGCAGGAGGCAGCATTTCAGCAACATGGTGGAACAGTATATGTGCACACACCTACACGTACTGACTGATGGGTCTTCCCCATTCAACTTCTGGGTCTCCAAATTGGGCACATGGCCTGAGCTTGCCCTTTATGCCTTGGAGGTTCTGGCCTGCCCTGCAGCCAGTGTATTGTCTGGACGTGTGTTTAGCACGGCAGGGGGCGTTATCACAGACAAGCGCAGCTGCCTTTCCACAGCCAACGTGGACAAGCTAACATTTATTAAAATGAACCAGGCATGCATCCCACAAGACTTGTCTGTACCTTGTGCAACACTGGTGGAATCGTTTCTTCCTTGAACAATATATTCACAGTAAGATCTCCCCCCAGAGGACTCAGAGGAATTGTGCTCATTTCTGGATCCAGACTTATCCAAGGAATGGGTTCATTTCCAGACTGCTAAGTGGATGAGAACCATCATCACACAAGGAAAAAGGAAATTTGACATCAGTGTGAAAAAAATCTGTGACCTGTGCAAACAAATCACAAGTAACACCAAACAACTTCCCCATACATGGTTCAGAACCTTAAAATGAAATACTATAAAAAAAGAAGATGATTATCCAATAACAATCTCCCTAGAACATTACCTTCCCCCACACAGTCTACATCTGCTCATCCCAAATCCCCCCTTTATTCATGCCTCGCGGTACATCCCAGAAGAAACAAGCTAGATCACCACCACCCCCTCGGCTGGCTTTCCCATTGCGTAGCCATCAACCCAAACCTGCTAGGAACTCACACCCACTCCAACCTTCCCAGCAGATCCTCTGCAGTTACTATTGCCCCTGCCAATTCTCCCACCCCTTCAAACCGCCATAACAATACCCCACAGTCAGCTCCTGTTATACCCCTGACTCCCATTAGACAAACCTCCCCCACAGCACACACTAATATGCTTCCTAATTCGTACCAGGATGCTACTCCAGCTCCCAACCATCTCAAGGGTGATTTTTTAGATCATCGCCTCCCCGTCCTGTGTATCAAAAAGAAAGCTTGAAGATGAGGACAGAGTGGCGGCAGAACCAGACATAAGAAAAGGGTAGGTCCCATAGGCGTGCGCACATAGGGTGGCAGGTGTGCCTGGGCACACCCTAATCACCCTGTACTGTGCAAATTACCCCTGCTGCCTGGCTTCAGAGAAAGGGACAGGGGAATCTCTGTCCTCAGACCCTTTCTTTGTCTCAAAAGTGAGACATCAGGGGTCGGTTTAGACCCCTGATATTCCATCAAAGGGCTCCTAAAATAAAATTGCAAAAAAAATAAAATAAAATATTGTAAAAAATAAAAATAAAAAAATTGTAAAAAAATAAAATAAAAATAAACTACTGACACCTATCTCTGCCCAACTGACACTGATCTCTGCCCTTCTGACATATATACACACACTCGTGTTTGTATGCGCTTTGTGGTGCACCCCCTAATGCAATAGGCTGCGCACACCTATGGTAGGTCCAGAAACTATAAAAATCTTCAATATGTCCAACCATATATTATCTGAACCTGATGTTTCCCTATTAAACAAAGGTCTCACTTTTGCTCCACTCTTCCCAATCCATTCATTCTGTTCAAAGATCTCAATAAGGTCATCATAGATCTTACAGTCAAAAGATATTACAATATGAAATACTCACAAAATCTCCCACCCACACCCACCAGCCCCCTTAGAGAAGAGGCCTCTTTTGATGACAGTGACCGTCCTGCTCTAGCGTATTTGGAGGATTTGGATACCGACAGTCCTTCGGATGATTTAGAGTGGCTAACCCAACATCTTCCTACCTCTCCACCCATCCAACATACCAACCTCAGACCCAAGTCGGTTTTCAACCCGATCCATAAAAAGGGATAAAGGTGGAGGAATCGTCATCCTGGACAGACAGGCTTACATGACTGAAGCCCACAGGCTTCTCTCTGACCCTAATACTTACACTAGACTCTCTAAAGCACCACTACCCATTTTTTGTGTAGAGGCTGACTCATTGCTAGATGCAGCACTCTCGAAAACATCATTAACAAAACACAATGGTCCTTTATCCAAAGGAATTTTTACAACATCCCCTACTTTTGCTACCTCCCCAAGGTTCACAAGGACCAACAGAATCCGCCCGGACAGCCAATAATAGCCTCAATGGATAGTGTGACCAGCGGATTTTCTATGTATGTAGATACATTCCTACAACCCCTGGCTCAAGGCCTCCCCTCCTACATCAGAGATGACACCCACCTTCTAGAGTTACTCCAACCTTACACATGGGAGCCTAACTACAGATGACTTTCCTTGGACGTGTCATCCCTATACACGTTCATCCCAAATAATATAGGTCTGAGGGCAGTTGAACATTTCCTGGCCGAAGACCCCATGATCAATATGAGAAAAGCTTAATTTATTATCGAAGCCACTCATTTCTGTTTATAACACAATTATTTTGAATTTGATGATCAGTTTTACTTACAATCATACGGTACAGCCATGGGGACAGGCTTTGCTCCCAGTTATGCCAATCTGACGATGGGCTACTGGGAGCTAAAGTACATCACCAACAACAACCCCTTTGCCTTCTATGTGATATATTATGGTCGATACATAGACAACATAATAATTATATGGGATGGCACCCTAGAAGAAATTGATCTTTTTGTTTCACATTGCAATAACAACCTTCTAGGCCTCTCCTTCACACATCTCACTGATCCGGACACACTAGTCTTCCTAGATCTTGAACTATACCGTCAGGATCATGCTATACATGCTAGGAATTACATTAAACCCACAGCTGGCAACTCCTTCCTCCACTACCGGAGCTACCACCATCCAAAATAGATAAATAACATTCCAAAAAGCCAATTCCACAGAATTTGCAGAAATTGTACTACAGATCCAGAATATCTAACATAGGGGGAACTTCTCTGCCAAAACTGATTTCTGAAGTCTTCAAACAACAAAACAAACCCCCTCTGCCCACTACCTCTGACCACAAAGAAATAAAGAAACCCAGCCTATACGTTTTACCATGCAGTTTCATGATAGGTACCGTAACATGGAAAGTATCCTAAAAAATTGGTCTATACTAATGGAGGATCCCTTTTTACAGACCACACTTACCAATAAGCCCCTTTGTTTCCTATCATAAAGCCAAAAATGTTAAACGCAAAATCGCTCCCAGCAAAACAAAAAGGCCCCCCAGAAACCATATCACTCACATTCCCATGATCCCTCTTATTGGCATGTTCCAATATCATAAAACATTATGTCTGAGTTGTCCATTTATTGAACACGGACAAAAAACTTCACTAATAAGGGTCAAACATATCCCATAAAAGACTTCTACAACTGTTCAGGTGAATATATCATCTATTGCCTTACCTGTCCCTGCGGGCTATTCTATGTAGGTAGAACCATCTGCACCCTTTGAAAACGTGCGACCAACATAGTGTACTGAGACATTTTTTGGAAAAACACCAAAAGTCCACGTTTGGCCTAAAAGTGTACTTTTCCACCTGCAGAACATTACAAATGACTTTATCAACAGGAAACCTTCTGGATTATCTCTTTAACCACTTCCCGCCCAGCCTATTGACAAATGACGGCTGGGCGGGAGGTTCATTATCCTGACTGGGCGTCTATTGACATGCTGTCCGATAAGCCGCTAGCGCGCGCCCACTGGAGCACACATTGTGGCAATCGTGCACGGCTCTTGTCCGCTGGACATGGGCTGTCACTGATCACAGTAAACAGCCAGTTAAATTGTATAATCACAGCCAATCACATTGTTTTCAGACAAACGGCAGCGCGCCGCATGTGTGTCTGATGTACGCCCACGGAGACACGCCCACGTGATCGGGGGGCACGGGTGTCCCTCAGACACAATGCTTTTCTGATCTGTAAACAGCCAATGAAATTGGCTGTTTACCATGTGATCAGCTGTGTCCAATAACAGCCAGTCACAGATGTAAACAAAAACTGTCACTATGTGATCCCTGCTTTTTCTCCTTACACACCATTCATGGAGGAGAGAGCAGAGCAGGGATCAGTGAGTGAGTCAGTCAGTGTTTGTCAACTTTCTATCTAATGTCTACTGTGCACAACACAACCCCCCCAATAAAGAGGACCTGTCACCAGTACCATCTGGATCTGTCACAGGCCATTTGAATCTGTAACCACCCATCTGTCACACAGTCCATCTGTCACACAGGCCCAAAACCAGTACCACTACACAGTACCGCCACCAGTACTTCCACACAGGCCAGCCACCAGTACCACCACTGGTACCACTAAACAGATCCGTTACCAGAACAGCCATCCGTATCACCACACAGGCCAGCCACCAGTACCGCCACCGGTATCACTAAACAAATCCGCTACCACTACAGCCATCCATATCACCACACAGGCCAACCACCAGTACCACCACCAGTACCACAAACGCAGATCCGCCATCAGTACCACCATCGGTACCGCCACACAGGCCAGTCACCAGTACAGCCACCGATACCGCTAAACGCAGGTCCACTGCCAATACCGCCAACCATCAGTACTGCCATCAGTACAATCACCAGGCCCACTATCATGTCTCAGAGAGTATATACCCCTGAGGAGGCATATGAAATACTTGCCATGTCGGATGATGAGAGCAGTGGGGAGCTCTCATCAAACAATTCTGGTTTGGATTATGAGTAGAGTTGAGCGAACACCTGGAAGTTCGGGTTCTGCTGGTCCGTCCGAACTTCGGGACAAAGTCCGGGTCCGGGTCTGGACGGAACCCGAACGATCGCACGGACAAGCAAGCCCAAGGCAGGTCTGGGCCTGGGCCTGAAACAGGGCTTCAAGCCTGCCTGGTCGTCTTGGGCTTGAAGGTCCACAAGCGAGTTGAGATGAGTATTAGGTTTGGTCTTAACAAACTACTCTCGAGGGGTGACGAGAGTAGTAGGCTGTACCGTTCATAAAGTATACGGAGGAGTCCCCATATATGAGAGACTCTGTACTATCACCCGGACCACTAACATGACTACCGTCATGACTACCAACCGCCATAACCGTCACCTGGACGCAAATCGCCATAGCCACCGACATGACCACTGACCGGACACACCGCCATGGCTACCACCATGACTACCGCCTAGACGCAAACACCATGACCACCACCATGACCACCAACCGGACACACCACTATACCTACCGACATCACCATCGCCTAAACAAATCACTATGGCC
>BLSH010342011.1:17031-48003 GCA_018402905.1 Glandirana rugosa | reverse complement strand
TAAAGTGACACACAGACTTGAAATAATTGTGCAGAAGAGATGTGCACTGATTCCCGGTTTCATTTAAAGTGATACATACATTTTGCAGAACAGTGATATGGGTACTCCCGGCTTATTTATACTTTTTTTGACACAGTTTGAAGATGATTTGAGAACAGTTCTATGGCCTCTAATGTTAATTAATACTTTTCAGACCCATTTTGAAGATGATCTCCATTTTTGCATTTTTTATGTTTTTATTTTTTTTAAAATATTTAAAGTTATTTCCCTGTCCCCATTTCTTTGTAGGTCCCACCCTTACCCACATTTCCTTCCTTTTGCAGACCTCTAGGACCTTCCAGGACTATTTTACAACATTTTTTGTACCTAAAAGTCCAGGTCTCCATTGATTTCAATGGGATCGGGGTCCGGGACAAAGTTCGGGTTCTGTCCGGACCCGAACCCGGACTTTGTCCCGAAGTTCGGCCGAACCAGCAGACCCCGGACTTCTAGAAGTTCGCTCAACTCTACTTTTCATCTCTTACTCCTGATCCTCTCTGCCTTGGAATTGGCCTTTTGCCCACAGGCAACAGCGATACCTCTTATTGGTCCCATGGATGTAAGTGTCTATGTTTCTTATCGTTTCTTATAAAATTCAAGTAAAAGGAAAAAAAAAGGACTCAATTCCCTCATCCACACGCTCAATGTGGACATAGGAATCCTAACCACTGGGGCGCATGCGCAAAGCTCTCGACGATGGACGTGTCCTGCTAGAGCTCCGCACGGCTTTGGGCCATCCACCCAGCCATACAGTGTCTAGACGCCACCGATAACTGCCGCTGCTGCCTCTGGGACACCCCGAACACCAGTACGCCAGAACATGGTAGCAGGGAGCTCCTGCCACAGACCATGGAGTAAATCAATCCACGATATCCTGGTCCGGGCAGCGTCCAAGATGGTGCCGCCCGCCTCACCTCGCAACAACAGCAGCTCCATGAGGACCCCAAGACGCCACAACAAGAAGCCAGTATCCCATCCTGATGAGGGCAAGTCAGACACCGAATCCCTGGCCACCCCCCTCCCTACATTGGGAGAGCGGTCCTCAGAAGAACCGCTCCTACAGCAGTTCGAACGGATGCTAACCAAGGCCTTACAGCACACCTCAGACCAGATTACTGAGAAGCTTTCTAGGGAGATCAGGGAACTTGGCCACCGCACCTATGACCTGGAAATCAGAGCGGACGAACTGGAGACCCATATATCAAATCACAATGATGAATTGGAAGCCTTAAGAGAAGCTAATGCCACCCTGCAAGCACAAATAGAAGATCAGGAGAACAGGGCCAGGCGGTCAAATGTCCGCATCAGAGGATTACTGGAATCCATAATCGATCTCCAATCAACTGTCACTGCTCTTTTTCAGGAGATAGCGCATAAAATCCCCATTGAGCACCTGGAGATTGACAGGGTACACAGAGCCTTGGCCCCACGCAAAAAAGAAGGCCCACCTCGTGACATAATAGCTAAACTACACTACTACCGCACCAGGGAACAACTCCTGCAAGCCGCCCGCCATAAGGGCTCATTATCCTTTCAAGGACATAACTATCAGATGTTCCCTGACCTCTCCAAATCTACCATTGACAAACGTCGGGCCCTCAAACCACTCCTAGAGGTACTACAGAGCCACAAAATCACCTACCCCTGGGGGTTCCCATTCTCCGTCCGTTTCACATACCGAGATCGAAAATTCACCTCCAAGACATTGGAGGAACTACGGGAAAGACTTTGTGACGTTCGCCTCTTCCCCAGCCCAGCGCCATCAACACCAGGGACGAGCTGCAGATCAGCCTCCAACTCCCCGCAGAAATCCACAGCCTCTCCAGCTTCCACCTCCAAAAGAGGCAGATATGTCCCAGCAGCCCAAGATCAGCAAGACTCCATGGATTGAACTCCTCCGAAGCCACAGATTAATCCTAAGTCTTTCACGACAACTGCCGGTTGACATGTTCGTCCCAAGTGAATGACTGAACTATCTGCTGTTGTTCCAGTCCCATCGGGTTCTGGACCCGCTTGAACCATTCCGTAACGAACTCTCCGGACTGGTAACATTACTGTTTTTTTTTGTTTCTCCACTGTTTTTTACAGTTTATCTCTCAGTTTTTGGCGGGTTCCCGGTGAGCTGGGCCCCCCTCCCCGTCACCCTTGGGTGCGGGGGACGGGGGACCCGGCCGCCCGGACCCCTCTACAAATACTTAAGTTAACCACACACCCTACCACCAGTGTTACCCTCTCCCCCTGAACACATTAGCCTTACTGGCTTCATGCCACATTATGAACGCCGAATGTAGCCAAAAAATTGCAATGACCAGTAACTTTCTGAGGGGTTTGGTGACCCACTCCCTGACCCCCTAAGGGGATTGGGGACTGGCTCTAAACCGTCCGAACCCATTGACATACAACTTAAAACCCGTTAAGAGTACCTTGGCACTCCTAATTGAGCTACCCCCACCAAAAGTGTCCTGTAAACTACCCTCCTGCCCTACCTCCCTTTTTCACACCCTTTTCCTATGCTGAACACATGTACCTGTAGACGCCAGTGCTACCCACACTCCAGAATACCTGCATTTACCTGGAGCTCCATCAACACTATCATGTATTATAATCCTGGTAAAATCCAGAGCACCCACTACCCAGGGGAGACCAGGAAAGAGTGCCTGCTTGCTACAGAATTAACTTTTCTGCTTAACCCCCATTTCAATACCCAGCCATGGACCCACTAAACATACTTACCCTTAACATACAGGGTTTTAATTCGCCCAATAAAAGACGCAAGGCCCTCCGTTCATTTGCCTCACTGAAGGCACACATCATAGGCCTGCAAGAGACCCACTTTACAGACCGTAGCTCCCCGAAATCTTTAAATCCAGCCTAACCACAATCCTACACAGCCTCGGCCACAGCAAAGAAAAGAGGAGTCCTCATAGGCTTCCACCGTTCCACCCCCTTTACCCTTAAAACGGAGATCAAAGACCCGGAAGGGAGATACCTTATCTTGACAGGACTCATACAAGACACCGAAATCACGCCAGTCACGTATTATGCCCCTAATCGTAACCCCACACCCTTCCTCACACATATTTTCCAAGTGGTAGAAACGCACAAGAAGGGAACTCTCCTAGTTTGCGGTGATTCTAACCAGGTCATATATCCCTTTCTAGATAAATCCCCCTTCATCCCACTAGCCCAACCAAACTTTCCTTCCAACAGCTACTACAACAATATTCTCTAATAGACACCTGGAGAGAATACAACCCCACTAAAAGACAATACACTTTTTACTCCAACCCCCATAAATCCTTTTTCAGAATCGATCATATTTTTACCTCCATCGGATCCTCCCCCGTATAATAAATATATCTAATGATAAGTTAGAGGGTTCTTAAAGATGGATTTATATATTGTTTTCTCCAATGGTCCTATACCTTCAATTCCATATATTGTATATAAAGTATCTCACAAAAGTGAGTACATCCCTCACATTTTTGTAACTATTTTATTATATCTTTTCATTTGACAAAACTGAAGAAATTACACTTTGCTACAATTTAAAGTAGTAAGTGTACAGCTTGAATAACAGTGTAAATTTGCTGTCCCCTCAAAATAACTCAACACACAGCCAATAATGTCTAAATCACAGGCAAGAAAAGTGAGTACACCCCTAAGTGAAAATGTCCAAATTGGGCCCAAAGTGTCAATATTTTGTGTGGCCACCATTTTTTTCCAGAATTTCTTTAACCCTCTTGGGCATGGAGTTCACCAGAGCTTCACAGATTGCCACTGGAGTCCTCTTCCACTCCTCCATGACGACATCACGGATCTGATGGATATTAGAGACCTTGCGATCCTCCACCTTCCGTTTGAGGATTCCCCACAGTTGCTCAATAGGGTTCAGGTCTGGAGACATGCTTAGCCAGTCCATCACCTGTACCCTCAGCTTCTTTAGCAAAGCAGTGGTTGTCTTTGAGGTGTGTTTGGAGTCATTAGCATGTTGGAATATTGCCCTGTGGCCCAGTCTCCTAAAGGAGGGGATCATGCTCTCTTTCAGTATGTCACAGTACATGTTGCCATTCATGGTTCCCTTAATGAACTGTAGCTCCCCAGTGCTGGCAGCACTCATGCAGCTCCTGACCATGACAGTCCCACCACCATGCTTGACTGTAGGCAAGACACACTTGTCCTTGTATTACTCACCTGTTTGCCGCCACACATGCTTCACACCATCCATCTGAACCAAATACGTTTATCTTAGTCTCATCAGACCACAGGAAATGGTTCCAGTAATCCATTTCCTTAGTCTGCTTGCCTTCAGCAAACTGTTTGCTGGCTTTCTTGTGCATCATCTTTAGAAGCGGTTTCCTTCTGAGATGACAGCCATGCAGACCAGTTTGATGCAGTGTGTGGCGTATGGTCTGAGCACTGACAGGCTGACCCCCCACCCCTTCAACCTATGCAGCAATGCTGGCAGCACTCATACATCTAATTTCCAAACACAACCTCTGGATATGATGCTCAGAACGTGCATTCAAGTTCTTTGGTCGATCATGGCGAGTCCTGTTCTGAGTGGTATCTGTCCTATTAAACCACTGAATGGCTAGGCCATCTTTATGTAGAGCAACAATTCTTCTTTTCAGATACTCAGAGTTCTTTGCCATGAGGTGCCATGTTGAACTTCCAGTGACCAGTATGACAGAGTGAGAGTGAGAAGACCAAATTTAACACACCTGCTCCCCATTCACACCTGAGACCATGTAATACTAACGAGTCACATGACACTGGGAGGGAAAATGGCTAATTGGGCCCAATTTGGACATTTTCACTTAGGGGTGTACTCACTTTTGTTGCCAGTGGTTTAGACATTAATGGCTGTGAGTTGAGTTATTTTGAGGGGAAAACAAATGTACACTCTTATACAAGCTGTACACTCACTACTTTACATTGTAGCAACGTGCCATTTCTTTAGTGTTGTCACATGAAAAGATCTAATAAATTATTAACAAAAATGTGAGGGGTGTACTCACTTTTGTGTACTGTATAGTATATTGTGATGAGGGCTATCCTGCTATGTTATAGCTGCTAGGTTATGCTCATGCTATAGTCAATGGGGTCCCTGCCAGTTGGCACATCTATTGGAAGGTGAATTTTTAAGCTTGAATACTATCAATAGGAGATACTAATCATGGTGGATACTTCCCTAATACCTCCTTGTGAAGAAGCTAAATGTCCACAAGTTGATTGCTTTCAAAAGCATGTATTGACCTCTTTTAATTCAGGGGTTGAACAACAAGGGTGAGCACATATATATCTGCACTTGAGTGGTGTTGAATGGGAAGAGGTGAAATCACTGTGGCATCACAAAATTGCAAGTTTGAGGATTTAGTGTACTGGTTTATTACAAAGGACTTTGAAGTTCACTAATAGGTGTTAATGAAATGATTAGGGAGCTTGAATTGGTTTTGATATTTTTCCACAGCAACAAACACTTATACATATGATATTACTTGCATTAAGGCCACCAGGGTTTTTTATGCAGTGATTAATTCAGACATATATTTATTGAAGTATTGGTTATTTATGTACTATACAGTATATAGTATTGTGTGATATGTTTATTTATTTATAGTATCAATAGTGGATATTAAGGAATTTGTGTGCTGTACATGATCAATTGTATTTATCTGTCTAATTTTGAATGTGGAATTATAAACTGATGCTAGCTCATAAGCATAGACATACACATTTGTACTTATAAGCACACAAACACAGAGATTTGATCTTACTGCACATGGATGTTGTCTTCTTATAATAAAGTTAATAGGATGACACCATGGAAAAATCTGATGTGCCAATCACACATGTGATTTGGTGATGCCCATTTTGATTTTGCAGCCTTGTGAAGACTCAGGTGTAATGGCCATTGATCTTGACACTGGGTCTGTGTTCCTGCAAGACAGAGCATTAAAGATCAGTTAGAACTGTACAGGCTAGGATTTATTTTTATCTAACATTGTTTAAACAACCTGCCTAAGTTTTTTAATCCTGGGAATGCTATTTGTTATTTTATGATTTTGGAAGCCTAATAAAGTCAGTAGCTGTCAGTTTAAAACCTGCCAGAGTTTGTTTTATAATGTCACAGGAAGAAATGAACTGACACACGTTGTCTTATTAGTTAAAAGAAAATGGTCAAATGCACAATGACATGTGCAATATCAAAGTCAGAATGTTGTAGTCAGTAGTATCAAACATTGAAAAATCAGATTTTTTAATTTTAATTTTATGTCTTTGTTTTTGTTTTTGCAATGACTGTTGTGATGGAGATATAATTGTGAAGGTAAAGTTAGTATTTTGATATCATAGCAAGCATTCAGATGTAATAGTAAGTGTTACATTGTAATAGGTATTTTTTAAAATACATTTTATTGAGTGTTTCAGATTAACATAAATCCAAGAATATTCTATATCTATTCGAAATAGAAATTTGTTTCAAATAGGAGCTAATCGAAGCCAACAAACTGGGCCAACTGGCTTTGGGTTAACAAGTACAGCATTTTATAATATTATATTAGGTACTGTATATTATACAATAATTCCCTCTGAGAACCTGAGGGATGGATGGGTTAAAAGAGAGAAAAGAAAGACAGGATGGGGGGGTGAAAATAAAAGAGAACATAAAAGGGTGGGGGGGGTGTTTTATTTTTAAACTCACTTCCTCCTGAGTAGGTGGGTGGAGGAGAGCCCAGGAGATGGGTTACCAACTGCTAACTTATTAGCATAAGTTTATGGGTTCACCAGTTGCCATGTAGGAAAAGGGAAATAGTCTTGTTAATTGAGGAGAGTTTTTTGTGTAGTTTGTGAGACCTGTTGTCACGAATATGAGAATGGAGCCTGGAGTGCCTTTTTCTCTGAAGGCATTATACTTTTTTCGATGAAGGAGCTCCATCTCCTAAGGAGACGTTTGCTGTTACAGTCATTTTGCAATAGGGTATCCAGTTTTTACCAAAATAGTAATGTTATGAGGTCTTGTTTGATTCCTGATATAGAAGGTGGAGTAGGGGATATCCATTGTTTAAGAAATGTTCTGCGAGCTGTTAACAGGCTGATGATTGTCCACTAGTAGTTGTCATGAAGATCCAGCATGTTGGTATCTGTGCGAGGGTTGCGTATTTTTTGGATATCCAAAGACAAGAAGCAAGGGGTCCTTTGGGAGGGAAAAGTTCATTATGCCAAAGATGAAAGATATTACCTGATCCCAGTATTCTGAGATGTGGGGACATGACCAAAAGTGGCGAAGAAGGGTTGGACCCAAGGAGGAGCACCAAGGAAAGGAGGCATCGTATTGTTTCCCTTGGTTGGTGGAGAAAGGGATGAAGGCTCTATGAAGTAGTTTGAATTGGGACTTTCTCCAGGTTTCATTTGGTATTAATTTGTAGGTACTTGAGTAGCCTTCCAGTATTTTTTCAACTGTATCCTCGTCAGATAGATCATTACTCCAGGATTTTAATGCAGTGTGATAGAGAGATCTGGTAAAGAAAGAATTGAATGGTTTATAGATGTCTCCGGTTAAGTATTTCTGCTCTTGTAGAAGCTTGTCTACCATGGAAGAGCGGAATCAAATGTGTTTTTTTAGACAGGTTTTGTGAACAAAGTCTGACAGTTGATTTATTTGAAGAAAGTGTTGGTAGGGAATGTGAAGTTCCTCAGCCAGGGTTTTGAAGGGTTTGAGAGATCCAGTGTCTTCCTCATAAAGGGAGATTACATCTGTCAGTCCTTTGTCTCTCCACTTTGAAAATGGTTCATATAGTAGGCCTTGGGGAAACATTGGGTTTCCTTGTATAGATAGGTATTTGGAGATAAAAGGAGATAGACCCAGCTTTATTCTTGCTTCTCTCCGTGCAATAACCGTGTCTCTGATCAGTAGGTTATGTTTAAGGTGGGTAGCAATAATTTTTAGTGAGCTATGAAGGAGTGCAGATAGGTTGTGTGGTTGGACCAAGGCTGACTCCAGATCAAAGTTCGTATACTTTGAGGCTTTATGCATCCAATCTAGCCCCACTCTTAGTAGACATGAGATATTGTAAGCTCTAATGTTGGAGAAATTGGCACCTCCTTTGCTCCTTGGGAGAAACAGTTTGTTGATAGCTATTCTGGGTGTTTTGTTGTGCCATATAAAAGCAGTAGCTGTTTTATTAATATTTTGGACGTCTTTGTTCATGTTTCTAGCTCTCCCACAATTTTGGAAATCAATGGAGGATAGTTGAAGTAGTAGATAGAAGAAGGTTCCCTCCCTATTTTTATGCCTAAGTATGTGATGTATTTGTTATTTATTGGGAAGGAGGAGCATGGTACCCAACTGCGTCAGTTAGAAGGACTCAGGGGTAACGTTTTTGCTAAAATGTATTTTAAGGCCAGAGCATAGATGGAAGGAATTGAATGTCTAGTGTATAGTGGCTATGTCAGAGGATGTTGCTGATGTGAATATTAGGATATCGTCAGTGAAGAGGGCTATGCACAGCTCTTCGCTACCTATGGGGATTCCATGTAGATGAGTATTTTTATTTAAATATTGGGAAAGAGGTTCAATCGCTAGGTTGAACAATAGTGGAGATAAAGGGCACCCCTGTCGCATGCCCTTATGGAGTTTGAATGGGTTTGATAGGTATCCTGCAGCTGCTACTCTGGCTGAAGGTGCCGAGTATAAGCTTTGTATGAAACGGCAGAAGGGGCCCAAAAGACCAAATTTCTGCATGACCTGATCAAGCCAGAGAAAGCTAAAATTGTCAAAAGCCTTCTCTGCGTCTAATGTAATAATGGCAAGGTCTTTTGATGGGTGAGTCTTCACATATTCTAAGGCTGTTATGACTTTACGTATGTTTCAGGAGGCTGATCTGCCTTTAGTGAACCGTGCTTGTGCTGGCTGAATTAAGGAAGGCATAATGGATGCTAGGCGAGATGCTACTATCTTGGACAATATCTTGGAATCCCCATTTTGAAGGGATATTGGGCTATATTAACTGGGTTCTGTGGGGTCTTTACCTTTCCTCGAGATCAACTTCATGTTGGCTAGGTGTCCAGTGGGTAAGTAGGGGTCTCCTTGCCAAATGTTATTATATGCCTCTAGTAGTGTTGGATAACATGTCTTTTGTTAATTTGTAAAACTCTTGGGTGTATGCATCAGGGCCGGGGGCTTTACCATTAGTTAACTTTTTGAGGACCTCCATTAGTTCCCTTTGAGGGATTGGGGAGTTTAGATAGGTCAGGTGTTCGGATTCTATTTTGGGCAGGTTAACAGAATCCAGTAACTTGTCCGTTTTGTTTATGTCTATGTGTTCTTCTACATAAAGGTTTGTGTAGTAATGTTCTAGTATTTTATTTATGTCTTTAGGGGATGTAGAGAGTGAACCCTTGGAGGCCTTTAGAGAGGATATGTGTGTTGGCGCGTAAGCTCCCCTGCTCAACCTCGCTAGAAGCTTCCCAGCTTTGTTCACATATTTGTGGAATTGGAGGTCTTTGTGGGATGTTTTAATATGTTCTAAGTTGTCAGCCCATACATCAAAGAGGCGCTTGGCTTCATGCCAGCCTTGTACATTTCACTGGCTTCTGTGTATTTTTCCTGTGTGTGGCTACACAAGAGATAATCTTCCCCCTTAGGTAGGCTTTTCCTGCTTCCCAGTAAAGTGTGCAGTTATTCCTGTGAGATGCATTTGCTTCAATGTATTCTAGCCATGCTTCCTCAAACATGTGTATGAATTACTCATTTTGGGTAACGTACGAGGGAAAATGCCATTGTCTGACATTATCCCCCAGAAGGGATTTGTTAAATGTGACTGAAATTGGGCTATGGTCTGAAATAACCAGGTCATGTATTGAGGATTCCTTGATTCTGGGGAGAAGAGAGGCAGTGCAGAGAAGGTAGTCTAGCCTAGCAAAGGAGTCATGTGGGTAAGAGTAGAAGGTGTATTCTTTATCCGTTGGGTGAGACATTCTCCAGGGGTCAACTAATTGAAGGTGTAGTTATCTGGTGTAAGTGGGTTTCATGTCCTTGTTTGAAATTGTGTTCAGTAGAGAGTTTTGGGGACCTATCCTCAATGTCTGACATAGTCATGTTGAAATACCCTTCTATCAGGTGTGGAATTTGTGGCTTATGCATGAGTTGTTCCAAGAGAGTGCTGAAATATGGTCTATCTGGGAGTTTGGAGCGTATATATTGGAAATTAGAAGTTCTTGCGTAGGAAACTTTAGGTGGGCTGAAATTAATCTACCCTCATCATCATTTTCTACAGTGACTAGATCATTGTTTAAATTTTTGTGAAGGAGGATCATGGTTCCCACTTTCCGTCCTTTGATGGTTGACCCTATGGCTTTGCCTACCCACAATTTTTGCATGCGGGAGAAGTCTTCCTGCTCTAGGTGGGTCTCTTGCAGTAAGGCTATGTCAGCTTTTAGTCTCTTTAAATGTCTGAGGATTTTCATTCTTTTGGCCAAGGAACGTAGTCCCTTTACATTCCAGGATATTACTCTCATCTGGCCTGGTATGAGGTTAAGTGTGGTAAGGTACGGGTGGTTCCCCTACTCGTAAAGGCATCAGGGGGTCTAGGTCTTGCTTTTATGTGTGCAGTACCTAAGTATTATGGCCGCTGGGTAACCTTCGTGGAAGAGAAAGGGGGGAGAGAGAAAAATAGGAAGGAGTGGAGGGAGTAATTAAAATTAAACATCAAAAACGAAACAGACTTCTCTTTTTTCCACATGTACTGCCCACTGTCAGTAAAGCCACCAGCCCACTGCAGATGATTTTAAGTGAGCACTGGCTGCATTTCCTCTGATGTGCAGGCGTATAGGAGAGTGAACTATATACAGTAGGACTGGGGACTCCCCCTGGTGGAGGTTGCCGCCAGTGGAGCACATGAATAACTTGTGCAAAAGAAGTAAACAACATGCTGAGCATACAGGGAAGATTACTATCTAATACAAATCTATAGTCCCTTTTCAAAATATTGGCACTTTAGAGTTGCATACAGTATTCATCTGTGAACCCCTAAGGTTGGAAAGAAGGGTGAATATTACCATAGCCTGGATGGTGACGGGGATATAAGAGTGTTCAGCAAAATTGTTCCGGGTCTGCAGGTAAAGTTTCTCTCAGACATTTTGAAGGATCCTTTCTAGGGCTTCTTTGTTCCCCAGTCCCGTGCTTGGCTTTGTCCTGGAAGCTTTCTGGTCCAAGTGATTTGGACACTAGGGAGCATAGAAAAGATTCAGCTTTTTCCAGGGTTTGGAATGAGAGTGTTCCCCATCTGGGGTTTGTAAGCAGAGGACAGCTGAATAGGCCAGTGTGAATCGAATGCCTCTCTTGAAGAGTTCCGAACAGACCGATTTAAATTCTTTACATTTTCAGGATTGATTTGGAGTTTTTGGCCTTCAAATTCTAGAGATCTGGCTCTCCAGAAGCTTTGCAGGATGGCTTGACGATCAGTGTAGTTTAAGTATTTCACGATTACTGGTCTGGGGTTCATGCGATTGTTCGTTGGAGCACCCACTCGGTGTGCCCTTTCTGCTACACAGGGTCTGTGTATACCTAGGGTCTCTGGGAGGAGGTTGACGCAGATGGCCATCAAAGACCCCGGTTTAATTCCCAAAGGCCAGCGATTTGTGAGTTGTTCCTCCTTGAACGATTTTCCAAATCTTCTATTCGGTCATGGAGGATTTGTTGTGCCTGGGTGTATTGTTCCATGGCAGCATTCGTCTGATCATCTTCTAGTGAAGATATGCATTGTTCAGCTTCTGTGGAAGCCTATGGAAGTGTTCTCTTAGCTCCTTCTTTAGTTGTAAAATGCCCATCTCCACAGCTCTGTCTACAGCTGCAGTAATGGCGGGGGAGAGGAGAACGGCTACTGCCTGGACTACTTTCCCATAATTTCCTAACAGCACATCTTGCCCCCTTAAATCACTTGCCTCCATGATGTCACTATCATCCCTTTAGTCAGCCACGTCTCACTGTGAGATGCAGGAGGTGTCCTTTGAGAGAGATGTGGCGCATGCTGCAGTGGCCATCTTTGGATCTGAGGCTGTCTGTGAGGGAGATGTGTGCCTCGAGTGGGACCCAGAGCGGTACCACAGCCAGGAGATGAACCAATCCATGCTGCCTGAGTTTGTGATGTCTGGGGGGGGGTTCCTGTAGCAGTGGAGATGCCCCAGGAATTTCTATGCCGGATTAATAAGCAGGCTGGGGCGGAGCTACTGGCTTCTCTGCCCACTACATGTGGGGCCAGAACCAGAGGTCCTAGGTAGGTTTTTAATGCTACAGAAAAAACTGTGAGGCCATAGGCAGAAATTGGTGTATTTAAAGCTGAGTTCCACCAGAAAGTGGAACTTCCACTTATCTGTCTCTTCCCCCTCCAGTGGCACATTTGCACCTTTTTTTTGCACATTTTGCACCTGTTTTTGACAGGTACCCTGTCCCCACCTTCATCGGACCTTGCCGCAGCAAGGCACATCAGAGGTTGGCCCCCTCCTCCTCTCTCCTCCTCCCCCCATTGCCGGGCCAGTAAGAGAGTGCAGCGGGTCAGTAGGGACCCGGCTTTGAAGCCACAAGGTTTCACTGATGGGTTTTCTTACCGGCAGTAGCACCGGACAGCCGATGGGAACATCGACTACTGTGTCAACATCGCTGGATTCCAGGACAGGTAAGTGTCTTAATATTAAAATTCAGCAGCTACAGTATGTGTAGTTGCTGACTTCTAATTTTTGTAGGGGGGGAGGGGTGGAACAACACTGAATTTTTATGCTTGAGGTGATTTTGTAATGTCTTGTGATAGCCAGATAGATATAATATTTTGTCACCTGTCTGCCCCTGTTTGTATTGATGGCTTTCAGACAGAGTAAATTTATCTTTAAAATCCTCATTTAGAGCCATAGATAAATAAATATTGTATTCAAATCATTATGGCCATTTTGAAGGGCATAGATAGATATTACTGTGCAAATTTGATGTTTATAAAAATATACATTGAATAAATACAAGGAATGATGCAATCTCGGCTAAATATTTTCTGCTCATTTTGCATCTTGTAAAATATCATAGATTTATTTAACATTAATTAATGCATTAAAAAAATAATGAATATTATAAAACAGAACAATAAGAATTGATGTGTATAAAATTAAAACTTTTCTTAATTGTTTCAGCCTTAACAAAATGAATTACCATACCCTTGTGTTTCCTGTACCAAATAATTAAGGCAATAATTCACAAATTATTTTAGCTGGGTAAAAGGTAAAATATTTGCAATTTAAATAATGTTTAAGCAAAGTTAATTTGTATTGTATATTACTTATTTAATACACATGGCAATTTGACAGAGACAGAGCAAAAATCCAGGCACACAGTGTTATATTATCCATCTGTAATAATTTTTTGCTATTTATTACTTCCTTTGTAACTGGAACTCTTAAACACCCGCTTTTGGAATTGAAATGTAACTGTCAAAATTAGAGTAAATAAAAAGAACAGTTATTCATACATATCTCTGCAAGTTCATAGAGATCCTAGTGCTAAATTATTTGTGTGCAATCTGGTTCTGACATTTGCAACAGATGGATGCTAAATCTCCCTCTGATTTCCTCCTATAAAATGGGACATTTGGTAGGAGTTTTATGTTAAGCAATGCAAACAGTCATTTGTTTATGCTTGATTCACAAGTCAATGTAATATAAATTGTCATGGAAATTGAAGCTGAATGCGACATAAATAGTTTGCATTTTGGAATCATTTCCCTTTGTTTAATTATTTTTTCGTGTACAGATCACACCGCAATACTCTGTAGTAAAAGCCAAATATGATTATTTTATGTGGCTGTTAGAAGATGCAACATTTGAGAGACTTTTTTGTGAGAACTTTCAGCACATCTGCTTATTCCATTTTGTCCCACTGAGGAGATGATTTACGTTTGAAAGAGTTTCACATTTCCTTGAGTGACATGGAACCTAATTAAACCTGACCCAAAAGTATAAAGTATCAATTATCACAAGACTTCAAATCTGTTAAGAAATACTGTGAAAATCTTAGTCATTATGAAACATGTTTTCTAGCCACTTGGGAAGAAATTGAAGCTAAGAATTACAAACTTGTGTGGTCACCATGACATGCTTAACAATGATATGAAGACTCACAATAAAAACAACTTTATTAAATATTTTTTTGGGGGAAAAAAATCAAAGCAAAATCATTAAAACCTGAAGAAAAAAGAAATAAATTATATTGACAGAATAATAATAATGAACAATCATTATCAACATATTGTATAATGACATGTGTAACATTGAAATATAAAATGCATTGAACACAAAGAACACTAAAATTACAGCATAATTGGTCTCTGATGGCAGGTCATGATCACGGCTATCCATGTTGCATAGTATTAAGTGCATAACTACATTTCTTTGACATTGCTGCAAAAACAGGAACCTTTAAGAGGTTTGTTCATAAAAAGATTACGTGACCACACTATACAACACATTTTAAAGCATTAAAGCTTCTAGATAATAAACACATAATTGCTCTCATTGATTAAAGATAAATATTCTTGAATTATAATTCATCCATAAGTTTCTTTTTGTGTTAGTTTTTTCCTCCTCCATATATTAAAGTGACACGGTCCACAGTGTAGGCAGTTTTTACCACCAGTGTCCTGCAAAATAGGATGCATCATACTTATAGTGCTAAAGTCCAGAAGAGAAAAACATACAGCTTTGGGTACCACTGCTTCCAAATGTGTTAGATAGCATGTACCTTCCTGGTTGTGATGCATGTGATGTCAGATCCCGGCCACCTACACCAATATGTGACAAATGCCTGGTAAAACTCACACCTCATTTTCATTGATATGTGGCAATGACACTCATCCTGAACAAATATTATCCAGCTCACTTTACCACAATTTAATTGCAAGTAGACTGAGAGTGTTCCTCACTGGATTTCGGTAAGTGAGCATTTAACTCTTTACACCCCAAATCATTGCTACCAGATAGCTATCGGCCTATCAACCATTCACAATGTCAGAACCATTGCGCCCGTCTGAATCTGTGGCTGCACAAATTGCCATTTATATACGGTGATTCATGCAGTGGAGCCACTATGCCGCAGTAAATGTATGCGACATGTCGGCAAGTGGTTAAGCAGACTTCTGGGAAAATTGGTGAGCAAATTACACAAGCAGGAAATTATGTTTCTGGGGACTGGTCAGTACACATTCTGTGTACATAACAACTCCAGGTAGCCATATTGCAATGCATTCTGCATTGTACACGTTATATTATTTTTTCTTTATTTGCTATTTTTTCTCCATGAAAGTGAAAATTATTGTGTCTAGATATATATATGTATATTGTGACAATATGCAAGGCAAAGTGGTAGACGGATGCTACCTGTTGCCTCGTATGCGTTCATGTGGACTGGATTAAGAGGAGTCCGGTCCGGATTTTACCAGCCACCGTGGCAGGGCTGATTCCGGTCCGGAGTTTGTGGTCCACTGGGGGTCCACCAGCCGGTGGACTTAGATAATCAGGAAGATATATCACTTGAACTCTGACCTGAACCTCAGAGAGGGATCTGAGGGAGCTCTGTGTCTGTTGGGACTAACCACTTGACCACTGGGCACTTAAACCCCCTTAACAACCAGACCAATTTTTAGCTTTCAGTGCTCTGACATTTTGAATGACAATTACCCAGCCATGCAACACTGTACTTATATGAAATTTTTGTCCTTTTTTTTTACACAAATAGAGCTTTCTTTTGGTGGTCTTTAATCACCGCTGGGTTTTTTATTTTTTGTGCTATAATTAAAAAAAGCCCAATTTTTAAAAAATTTAGCAAATTTGTAATTTTTCTTCATAAATTTTGGCCAAAATGTATACTGCTACATATATTTGGTAAAAAAAAAAAACCAACTAAAGCCCCGTACACACGATTCAACGGTTGTATACAACAGGTCGTACTTACAACCGTCGTATATGAAATCGATCGTTCGTATGCGCGATTTGAGCAGCCGAACATACGACGGTCGTACAAGAGGAGTTGTATGAGCAAACTAGAAAACTTGGTCGTACCAACAAGCTCTCATACGACCGTTGTATCGTGTGTACAGAGCAGTTGGTACAACAAGTTGTATTGTGCAAAACATGCATGCGCCAAGTCAGGAACGGCCGGAAGTGTCCGTTCGTGTAAAACTAGGTTTCTGTTTCACAATGCATATTCGTTTGTCTATTGGCAATTCAATTCAAATAGCGAAATGTGGTGCACATTAGCATCTTTTTCAATGGGATAATAATGAAGATGCACATTGCTAGTGATACACATGCTACTAATGTAATAAAAGACAATTGTTCTGTAATAATATTAATAGAATTTGCATTATTTTTAATTTGTTTTCTTCTATTTACCATTTCCTCAATATTATAATCTCTGAAATATGAGAATTCCTTGAATTGAATGTGTTTGTGGTCCCTTGCTATTTGTTATAACTTTTATTTTTAATGTAACTGCCTACTTCAAGCCTGTCATTTTCTTTAATAAACTTAGGCAAGTATTGTTATTTTAAATATTCTTTATTTTTCACTCATAAAGAATACAAATTAAATAATAATAGTAATTTTTCATCAAAGAAAATATAACAGAAGGGGGGCGCATGCGCGAAGCTCTCGGCGATGGATGTGTCCTGCTAGAGCTCCGCACGGCTTCGGGCCATCCACCCAGCCATACAGTGTCTAGACGCCGCCAATAACTGCCGCTGCTGCCTCTGGGACACCCCGAACACCAGTACACCAGAACATGGTAGCAGGGAGCTCCCGCCACAGACCACGGAGTAAATCAATCTGCGATATCCTGGTCCGGGCCGCGTCCAAGATGGCGCCGCCTGCCTCTCCTCGCAACAACAGCAGCTCCATGAGGACCCCAAGATGCCACAACAAGAAGCCAGTATCCCATCCTGATGAGGGCGAGTCAGACACCGAATCCCTGGCCACCCCCCTCCCTACATTGGGAGAGCGGTCCTCAGAAGAACCGCTCCTACAGCAGTTCGAACAGATGCTAACCAAGGCCTTACAGCACACCTCAGACCAGATTACTGAGAAGCTTTCTAGGGAGATCAGGGAACTTGGCCACAGCACCTCTGACCTGGAAATCAGAGCGGACGAACTGGAGACCCATATATCAAATCACAATGATGAATTGGAAGCCCTAAGAGAAGCTAATGCCACCCTGCAAGCACAAATAGAAGATCGGGAGAACAGGGCCAGGCGGTCAAATGTCCGCATCAGAGGATTACCGGAATCCATAATCAATCTCCAATCAAGTGTCACTGCTCTTTTTTAGGAGCTAGCGCATAACATCCCCATTGAGCACCCGGAGATTGACAGGGTACACAGAGCCTTGGCCCCACGTAAAAAAGAAGGGACACCTTGTGACATAATAGCTAAACTGCACTACTACCGCACCAGGGAACAACTCCTGCAAGTCGCCCGCCAGAAGGGCTCATTATTCTTTCAAGGACATAACTATCAGATGTTCCCTGACCTCTCCAAATCTACCATTGACAAACATCGGGCCCTCAAACCACTCCTAGAGGTACTACAGAGCCACAAAATCACCTACTCCTGGGGGTTCCCATTCACCCTCCATTTCACATACCGAGATCGAAAATTCACCTGCAAGACATTGGAGGAACTACGGGAAAGACTTTGTGACCTTCGCCTCTCCCCCAGCCCAGCGCCCTCAACACCAGGGACGCACTGCAGATCAGCCTCCAACTCCCCGCAGAAATGCACAGCCTCTCCAGCTTCCACCTCCAAAAGAGGCAGATATGTCCCAGCAGCCCAAGATCAGCAAGACTCCATGGATTGAACTCCTCCGAAACCACAGATTAATCCTAAGTCTTTCGCGACAACTGCCGGTTGACATGTTCGTCCCAAGTGAATGACTGAACTATCTGCTGTTGTTCCAGTCCCATCGGGTTCTGGACCCACTTGAACCATTCCGTAACTAACTCTCCGGACTGGTAACATTACTGTTTTTGTTATTTCTCCACGGTTTTTTACGGTTTATCTCCCAGTTTTTGGCAGGTTCCCGGTGAGCTGGGCCCCCCCTCCCCGTCACCCTTGGGTGCGGGGGACCCGGCCGCCCAGACCCCTCTACAAATACTTAAGTTAACCCACACACCCTACCACCAGTGTTACCCTCTCCCTCTGAACGCATTAGCCTTACTGACTTCTTGCCACATTATGAACGCCGAATGTAGCCAAAAAATTGCAATGACCAGTAACTTTCTGAGGGGTTTGGTGAGCCACTCCCAGACCCCCTAAGGGGATCGGGGACTGGCTCTAAACCGCCCGAACCCATTGACATACACCTCAAACCCCGTTACGTTGCCCTACCTCCCTTTTTCACACCCTTTTCCTATGCTGAACACATGTACCTGTAGACGCCAGTGCTACCCACACTCCAGAATACCTGCATTTACCTGGAGCTCCATCAACACTATCATGTATTATAATCCTGGTAAAATCCAGAGCACCCACTACCCAGGGGAGACCAGGAAAGAGCGCCACTGGTACTTCTGGTGGCACTCTTCCCTCTGTTCTACATTAAGCATTACTTAATGCATCCCCTGCCTCCAAAATGATAACCGTATACTGCCTAGACTAGTCAATATCCCAGCTCTGGCAGCCTGCTCTAAATAGCATTGATTTAATGCAGACACACCTGCTCCATCACAGGGATATATATTCCCATTTTATGCTTGATTCCTTGCTTGTGAGCCCCGAAGCCGCCTGTCACTGCAGCCTCCCCCCTTGCCCTCAGGTCACCCGGATTGGGTCCCCTTTGGGCAACTTGGCTCCCTCCATGCAGGCCCCTTTATCCTGCCTGGACGGTACCCCTTTCCTCACCTTCTCTCTTTCCTATCTTGCTACCTGCTAACCTCTACTACTCCTATCCCTCTCTACACTCCTCTGAATCCTCGCCAGGAAACCCTACTTGCTACAGAATTAACTTTTCTGCTTAACCCCTCATTTCAATACCCAGCCATGGCCCCCCTAAACATACTTACCCTTAACGTACAGGGTTTTAATTCGCCCAATAAAAGACGCAAGGCCCTCCGTTCATTTGCCTCACTGAAGGCACACATCATAGGCCTGCAAGAGACCCACTTTACGGACCGTAGCTCCCCTAAATTTTTAAATCCAGCCTACCCATAATTCTACACAGCCTCGGCCACAGCAAAGAAAAGAGGAGTCCTCATAGGCTTCCACCGTTCCACCCCCTTTACCCTTAAAACGGAGATCAAAGACCCGGAAGGGAGATACCTTATCTTGACAGGACTCATACAAGACACCGAAATCACGGCAGTCACGTATTATGCCCCTAATCGTAACCCCACACCCTTCCTCACACATCTTTTCCAAGTGGTAGAAACGCACAAGAAGGGAACTCTCCTAGTTTGCGGTGACTCTAACCAGGTCATATATCCCTTTCTAGATAAATCCCCCTTCATTCCACCCACTAGCCCAACCAAACTTTCCTTCCAACAGCTACTACAACAATATTCTCTAATAGACACCTGGAGAGAATGCAACCCCACTAAAAGACAATACACTTTTTACTCCAACCCCCATAAATCCTTTTCCAGAATCGATCATATTTTTACCTCCATTGGATCCTCCCACTTATTGCTAGCGGCAAAAATGATCCCCATCCCATGGTCAGACCACAATGCAATACTAGCCTCATTCTCCTCGCTGATCCCGGAAAAAAAAGAATTCTCCTGGACACTCAATAATTCCCTACTGGCACATCCTTCCTATGCCCTAGAACTTGAAACAGAAATTCGCAACTACATCACAACCTATAACAATGATGAGGTAACCCCCATCACACTATGGGAAGCCCACAAACCGGTGGTCCGGGGATTGCTCATTAGCCTTGCATCAAGTCGCAAGAAAGAGCGTAAAGCCCTGCATCAGACTTTGGAGGAAAACTTCACGCAGGCGCATGGGAAGTTCCAGGAACACCCTACCCCCGCACACAAAAATGCGCTAGACAAAGCAAAACAGGAGCTAGATCTATTCCTTACAGACGTTGCTGAGAAATCCCTCAGGAGATCACGGCACAAAATATACACAAAAGCCAACAAACCAGACACCTTTCTAGCTCTGACGCTAAGAAATTTAGATAAAGCATATAAACCAATCCGTCTTCTCACCCCCCACAATACCAATACAAGCAACCCCATAAACATTCTCCAAATATTTTGGAAACATCTCTCCACTCTCTATGACACCCCACCCCCACTTGATGAAACCCAAGCAGCAAATATATTTGAAACACTCTCCCTCCCCACTCTTACAACCGCACAACAAGCTCAACTTGAGGCACCTATTACAGACAACGAAATCCGAGCCACCATAAAGTCTCTTAAACCCAATAAGCGCCCTGGCCCCGATGGCTTTACAGCCACATACTATAAACAATACACAAATCTTCTCTCCCCTCTTCTCACAGAAGCCTTTTTTTTTAACATATTTTATTGAACATTTTCAAAGTGTACAACAAAGCATGAGCATTCTATTATTGACAGATATCAATAACAAGTATAATAAATATCGAGGTACAGCAAGGTGGATCACAGTCATAGAATCAAGAGCAGATCTGATGAGTCAACCCAAATATGGGGGGATCTGGTATGCACATTAGTAGCGTTATGTGCAGGTGTTGTTCAAGGTTACGGAGCTGCTTAGGATTGACGTGAGGAGGTGTCTCTGTAGTTCCCAAATGTGGCTTAGGTTGTGATGGGTAGAATGACTCTAGAAAGGTTTAGGGGGGGTGGAACGTCAAGGGATTGCCAAGGGAGGAATGTGCATCAGAACTTGAGTCTCGGATTTTTAGCTTTCCTAAGGAGTTAGATAGATCAGCTTTTAAGTACCATTCTGAAAGTCTAAAGGGCTGCATAAAGACATTTATCTCTTGTGGGTTGTAGGAGTACTCTATAAATTTCTTCCATCACCTGAAGAATTTTTTAACACAGGTAAGATTCGTATTTATAGTGTCTTGTTTTTCCAGATAGAGCAGGGATACAAGGATATTGTTGACTTGTTCCAGTCCCGGAGGAGAATGTTTAATCCAACATTGCATAATGGCCCGTCTTGCCGCCAAAAGGCACAAATGTGCCCAATCAGAGTATGTCAGAGCCCCGGGTTGTGGGGTGGTGTTTAGAGGGTTACCGCTGAATAGACATAAAATAGGGTCTTTTGGGATTTTGTCGTGGCTAACCTTATCAATGTGTGCCAGGACTTTGTCCCAGAAACTCGAGATAGAAGGGCATAACCAGAGGCGGTGATGTAAGGTTGGTCTTTGGGAGTGGCACCAGGGGCAGCTGCCCTGTTTCGCATCCCCGGGGGAGTATATCATGGGTATGTATGCTCTGTGGGCTAGCTTAAATTGTGTCTCTCTCAATGTTTCCGAAACCACTAGTGAACATATCTTTTTGTATCCCAGGAGGATTTGTTCAGGAGCTTGTACATTGTCGAGGACTGACTTCCAGGGACTAAATTGTTGAGAGGCATATTTACTAATTTGGTGTTGGGTCAATTGTTTATATATTTGGGAAATAGAGTAAACGCCCTGTGCTATTAAATTGTCAATAAAGGAAGAGGCACCAGGGTTTTGAAAGTTACCTAGACAAGATCTGATGTAGGATTTTGCTTGAATATAGTGGAAACAGTGTGATGGTGGTAATGAGAATTCACTTTTAAGATCTGAGAATGTTTTAAAGGTTCCATGTTCTGGGTGTAACATTTGGGAGGCTTGTGTCAGCCCTTTAGAGGCCCAGATGTTGAAGGCTGCGGATTCCAGCGAGGGGGGGAACATGGGGTTACCCGTCAGCGGTAAAAAGGGAGAATACATGTAGGGGAATTGCAGGAGTTTCCTTGATTCTCTCCAGGCCAAGATGGTATCTTGGAGAACTATGTTATGTTTTATGTGGGATGGGAGTGAGATTACCTTAGCATGCAGGATCGCTGGTAGTGAATGGGGGTGGGCGATTGCACTCTCTAGATTAAAATTGGAGTAGGTGGATTTACCTGTAATCCAATCGAGGCTGTTCCTCAAGAGGCAGGCCAAATTATAAAGTCTTATGTTGGGTAGGCCAGCTCCCCCCTCGCTCTTCGGCAGGCATAGTTTTCGTAAATTGACCCTGGGTCTCTTACCTCCCCATATAAATGAGGCAAAAGCCGAATGGAGCGTTTGTACATCCTTGTGTTTAAGGAGGAGGGGTAGCGTTTGGAGGGGATAAAGTAGTCTCGCGAAAGGGATCATTTTGATAAGATGACATCTGCCGAAGAGCGAGAGGGGAAGAGACCGCCAAGAAGAGAGGTCTTTGGTGATTCTCAAAATAAGTTGTGGATAATTAAGGGAGTAGAGTGATGATGGGTCGCGGCCTATGCATATACCTAGGTATTTGATTTGTTTTTGTGCTATCAAAAAGGGGGAAGTTGATTTCCAGGATTCCGCTTTGCGTGGGTTGAGAGGCAAAACTTCACTCTTGTCAAAATTGATTCTCATGCCTGTGCACTCCCGGAACAAAGGTAAGGTGTGTTTTAAATATTGAAAGTCTTTGGGGGGGTCAGAGGAAAATAGTACTACGTCGTCTGCGAAGAGAGCCGCTCGGCAGATCTCATTGCCTATAGCTACTCCGCTGATCCCCTGAGGTGAGTTGAGCACCCGAGAGAGGGGTTCTATTGCCAGATTAAAAAGGAGTGGTGAAAGTGGGCATCCCTGTCGTGTTCCCTTGGCTAACTGAAATTCGGACGAAATGAAATTGGGGGTGACCAATCGCGCGGCTGGTTTGGCATACATCGCATGCACAAAGTTAAGGAATGGGCCGTTGAAGCCTAGTGTGTCTAAAACCCTGAATAACCATTTAAAACTGATGTTATCGAACGCTTTTTCAGCGTCCAATACTATAATAGCGAAATCTTTGTCAGGGGCACGTTTAGCCTGTTCCAGGGTTAGAAGTACCTTCCTAATATTAAGGGTGGCTGATCTGCCCTGGATAAAGCCGGATTGCGCGGGGTGGATGATAGAGGGGAGTATTTTAGCCAGACGAGAAGCGATTATCTTGGAGAGAATTTTTGCATCTACGTTTATCAGTGATATAGGTCTATACGAACCTGGGGATAAGGGGTCTTTGTCTTTCTTCGCCAGGAGTTTGATATATGCCGATTGGCCTGTCGGTAAATAAGGTCCCCCGTCCCAGATGGCTGAGTATACCTGTAGGAGAGTCTCTGGTGTGAAATCTATAGTAAGTTTGTAAAAGTCAGATGACAGACCGTCTGGGCCTGGGGCTTTATTTGCTGCTAAGGATTTAATGGTGGACTGTATTTCAGGGAGAGTTAAAGGGGCATTTAGGGACTGAAGTTGAGCAGGGGTTATGGTTGGAAGGTCTGTTGTGGCTAGAAGGGTCGATGCACATTCTGTGTCAATTTGGTCTTCCTCATATAGGGATTTATAAAAATTTGTCAGGATGTGTTCTATTTGAGGCTGTTCTGTGTGCACTGTACCACTCGGGTCTCTCAATGCTGGTATATGCGTTGGTGTGAAATTACCTGATGCCATTCGAGCCAGGAGTTTTCCGGCTTTATTGCCGTATTTATGGTAGAAGAGTTTAGTGTGAAATTGGTTCACTGACTCCTGCTGGGCAGACCATAGGTCAAATGCTTGTTTTGCATGTAGCCACGCTTGAACGGTCTCAGGGTTTCGTGTTTTGTTTAGCTTTCTGTGGGCTTCTGTCAGTGCATTACTAGCTGCCTGCATATTGGCCAATGTTTTTTTTTGTATCGAGAGGCAAAGGACATGATGTGACCTCTAAGGAAGGCCTTACCTGCCTCCCAGTAAAGGTTGGGGTTAGAAATGGAAGCCTTATTGGTTGACGAGTACTCTGACCATGCCAGTTGTAAGTTATTTTTAAGATCTTCGTTATGGGCTAGGTACGCGGGGAATCGCCACGGGGTCCCTGGGGCCCGATGGGTAAGCTTCGCGATTTTAACTGCTACAGGGGCGTGATCTGAAATAGCCATGTCATGGATTGTGGCAGATGTTATCATAGGCAAGAATTTTGACGAGGCGAAAAGATAATCAATTCTGGAGAATGATTTCTGGGGAGGGGAGTAAAAAGTGAATTCCCTATCTATGGGATGAAGTATGCGCCAGACGTCGGTCATGTGGGCGTTGTCCATAGTGTCAGCCAGAGGGGGTGGGTTTTTGTCCGTTTTACAAGGGGGGACATTTTTGAGGTTTGAAGATCTATCTTCTGAGGGGTGCATAGTAGAGTTAAAGTCACCTCCTATTATATGTAGAGACTCTGGTATTTGAGTAATCCAAGAGACCAGGTGCTGGAATAAAGAAAGTGATGGGGAGTTATCAGCATAGACGTTGGAAATGGCAATTTGCTTGTTTGCTAGGGTGAGGTGCACTGTGACTCTACGACCTACGGAATCGGTTTCCGTGTGTCTGATAGAATATGAAAGTTTCTTGTTGAGGAGAATGGCCACCCCCGCTTTCTTCCCTAGTGCTGGGGAGCCCACCACCTCGCCTACCCAGAGTTTCCGAAGTCTCGGTATGTCCTCTGCGCCCAGGTGAGTTTCCTGGAGTAGAGCTACGTCTGCTTTGAGTCTTTTAAGGTGCCTAAGAACCTGCATACGTTTTTGGGGGGCTCTCAATCCCCTGACATTCCAAGTTATTATTGTTAGGTCACTGCCTTGCATAGCGGGGTCCATGATGAGAAAGGTTTAACGAGGGTAAAAGTATAGGGCCACTTCAGAGACATTTTACGACTACAGCTCCATATGTTGGGGAGTGCACACCTTAACCAATTTATTTGGTTGAGAAAACATACCCGGTTGACTGAGTAACACTCACATCTAGGGGTCACACCGTACCTAATACAATTTAGGGACTTTCCTTCTTCCCGCATGGGGAGGATCACTATACCATGCATATTCCGTCCCTGCTAATGCGGTAAAAAATGTTGGAGTACCCAGAGAGGAAAGAAAAATAAAAGGGAAGGGGGGGATATAAGGAGGGGGATATCAGGGCCGTTCAGGTATGGGGAAGACAAGGGATGGGCGGAGGGGGGGGTGAACAGAGGGGGGGTGGTATATGTGTCATCGGATGGCGTGGCCAGAGGGGTTAGGGTATAGGAGGAGTAGGGCTAGGTGGGGATGATCTGAGACACCTGAGCGTAATTGCCCTGGAGGGGGAATCTTTCTTAAGAGTTATAGAAGCAATCTTTGGGTCCCAAGGAGTCCCCCCCCGGGCCACAGAGCCTCGGAGACGAGTCCTAGTTTCCCATCTCCCCGGTGGGGGATCCCCTGATAAACAGCCAGAGAGTAAGAGCAAAGAACCAAAAAGTCTCTGATAAGAACATGCTAACAAAAACTGATAATGAAATGCATATTACCACAACTTCGTAGCATATTGCAGACTGCTGAGATAAGAAGCGGTGTGTGCTGTTCGGGTCCCTGTTCGGGGAGCCCTAGGAAATGCTTTAACAGTCTGACGTTCGGTCGGTCATGGCCGGAGATTGCAAAGAACGTTCGTTGAGCTGAAAAAAAAAACAGATTAGAAGATGGGCGAATAGCAGGGTAGCGAGCCAGACGTTTGTGGAGACATGGGCAAAATCAGTCCCTTTGGTCTTGCCGCTGGGGGGATTCCTGAAGACCGAAGCAAACCTTCTTGAGTGGGGGCTTCTCAGGACTGCCCTGCTTGTTGGATCGGAGAGAAGACTTCGGAGCTGAGGCCTGAGTGCTTGCTTCCGATGGTGGGGTCTGGTCCATGTCTGATTGAAGAGATCCGTTCACATAGTTTTCTGCTTCCTGGGGGGATGTGAAAGAAAGTTTTTCTCCTTGGGGTGAATGAATAAAGAGTGTGGCTGGGTATGCCAGGCTGAACTTTACATTGAGCCGAAATAGCGTGGAGCATATGGGGGAGAACGCCTTCCGTTGGTGCATCACCTCTGATGAATAGTCAGAAAAAATCAGGAGGTTGTGTCCCTCAAATGTCAAGGAGCGTGATCTTCTGAAGGTTTGTAAAATGGAGTGTTTATCTGCGTAATTCAAATAACGAACGATCACTGCCCTGGGTTTAGAGCGGGTTTCAGAGGCCTGTCCCAGCCTATGCGCTCGTTCCACCGTGCAAGGAGCACGGATTCCCAATAGATCCGGTATGGCGAGTGCGCAAATTTTTGGTAAGGCATGAGAGGGATAGGATTCTGGGAGTCCTATGATCCGTAAATTGTTTCTCCTGGCCCTATTCTCCAAATCTATGGTTTTGTCCTGGAGCTCTTTCTGAGAAGTAGTCAGCCTGGCTACTGCAGCTATCAGTGCTGTAGTGTCATCTTCAACACTGGAGAGTCTGTCTTCAGCTTGGACTATCCTGGATGCCTGTGACTGAAGCTCTTTGTGTAGTTGTTCCAGTCCATTTTGAACAGCAGCATGAACAGCTTCTGTAATGACAGGCTGCATGAGATTCATTACTGCCTTAGCGATCTCCGCCGGAGAGGAAGGCTCTGTTACCGGGGGTCCCGGCAGATTATGTGGAGAGGGGATGCTCAGATTTTCAGTGGTCTGAGTAATAGGGGAGGCCTTCAGCTTAGCAGCATAAGACAGTTGTGTTTGTTGTGCCGCGGCCGCCATGTTAGCCTCCGCACGTGCTCCCTCACCTCCTCCAGCTGCTTGTGTAGCGTGTGTCCTGTGTCCGGCCCATTCTACGAAGCGGTCCATAAGGTGCCTTGTGGACGCGGGATAGTAGCCCTGGGGTGTAGGGTCGGGGGTACTCCGGATTAGTGGCTGTATTTTTGGCTGGGAGATGGAGCTGATGTCTCCTAGCTCCTCATCGCACGGCGCTGGAACCGGAAGTCTCACAGAAGCCTTTAATGGACTACTACGAGGGCACCCACTTAAACCTGAAACCTTGCAAGCCGACATATCCATGATCCCCAAACCACTCTCTGATGACTCCTCGTGGGCTAACTACCGCCCTATCTCATTGCTGAATGTCGACATAAAACTTCTCGCCAAAGTCCTTTCCTCCCGTCTAAACACAATTATAGGGTCCTTGATACACAAAGACCAGGTGGGGTTTACCCCATCGAGGCAAGCTAGTGATAATGTCAGGAGAGCAGTTCTTCTCTCCCACTACGCCCGTACACGCCGCATCCCAACGTGTTTTCTGTCACTGGACATCCGCAAGGCCTATGACACCCTATCTTGGTCCTATCTTTAATTCGTTTTAAAGAAGTGGGGCTTTGGCCCACACTTCCTACAATGGATAACTGCCCTCTACTCAAACCCCTCTGCCCAGGTGAGATATGCTGGCTTCAAATCAGACCCTTTCCCAATCCGACGAGGGACAAGGCAAGGGTGCCCACTTTCGCCACTCTTATTCTCATTAGCTATAGAACCCCTAGCACACATGATTCGCGCAAATCCAGACATCAAGGGTTTAGAGATAGGAGGCCATCACCACAAACTTTGTCTTTTTGCAGATGATGTCCTTCTGTTCCTAACCTCCCCTTTGACATCCGCTCCTAATCTTCTCTCCACGCTTAACAAATTCACGACCGTTTCAGGATTGGTGGTCAATGCCCACAAATCCAAACTCCTCAATATTACTCTCCCCACAGATACACAACTACAAAGAGTTCTCCCCTTCCCCTGGGAGCAACAGCACCTGATATACCTGGGCATCAAGCTCACCTCAGATCCGTCCACACTATTTTCAGCAAATTACCCCCCGATATTAACTCATCTCACAAAATTAATGGACTCCTGGTCACGCCTACCTTTCTCGTGGTTAGGACGAATTACAGTAGTAAAAATGGTCGTTCTCCCCAAAATCCTCTATCTTTTTAGAGTCCTCCCCACAGTAGTCCCAGCCTACTTTCTCCGAATCCTACAAAGACGAATTCTCAAATTCATATGGGGCAAGAAGAAACCCGAGTCCCTAGAGCAGTCCTATACCTGCCTAAGACCCGTGGAGGCCTAGGCATGCCACATATGGAAAAATATTACCAAGCTGCACAAATCGCAATACTGTCTAAATACCACGCCACCAAGGAAGTCCCACTATGGGTCTCCTTGGAGGCAGTTGATAGCGACCCCCTATCCTTGGCTAACCTATTATGGATATCCGCCATAGATCGCAAAACCATTACCAACCCAGTTACGAAACACTCGCTACGCCTCTGGGACGTGCTTAAATTTAAATACAAGCTCCAATCCCCCCATAACCCCCTCCAATCGTTCTTCCGCAACCCAGCATTTTACCTGGCCTGGGTCTCCCCAACCTCATTCCAAAAATGGATGGATTCCAGATTAATCTGGGCCTACTCCCTCTACTCCTCTGACGCCTTCAAATCCTTCCCATCGCTACAAGAAAGTCACAACCTTCCCAAATTTACGAAATCTTCCGATATCTCCAACTCAAGCACTTCTATACCCCATATGTCAGAACGGACACTCCCCACACATTGATGTCTATCTTCCAACAAGCCTGCCATAAAGACCCACACATGAGAGGACTAATCTCTCTTCTATACGGCCTCCTCATTAACCCTCCGCCTCATACCCCACCCCCCATGTGTCTAATTGGACCGCAGACCTAGGACTCACACTAGACTCCAAAGACTGGACAGACATTTGGCTCCATACCAAATCAGCCACGCAAAATATCATAGCCCTGGAAGCAAACTACAAAGTCATGCTCAGATGGTACCTAGTCCCCACCCGAATCTCAAAATTCGCCCCAAATAGCTCCCCTGCTTGTTTCCGAGGCTGTGCAGACCGAGGTACCCATTTACACATATGGTGGACATGCGACATAGTCTCCAAATTCTGGATAGAAATATTTGAGATGATCTCAAAGATAACTGAAACAGTGCTTGATCCAACTCCAGAAATAGCAAATTAAACATGAAACCGCCTGAACTCAACAAAAACAAATTTAAACTCTTATTGCAAGTTACCACAGCTGCCAAGCAGGCAATAGCCAAAGCTTGGAAGTCCCCTCACCTGACGATAGCAGAAACTAAACACAGGGTATCTACAGCAATGATCCATGCCAAAGTTGAAGCAACTGTCCTTAACACCGTACACAAATTTGAACGAATTTGGTCCCCATGGCTGAAACACCAGTTCCCTGCTGACTTTAACAACACCCTTTTACACCCATGACCATAGACCTCCTACACCAAGACACATACTGAGTTGCGTGCAACCATTTCACCAGTGGGTTCCTGGTGAGGAGACCTCACCTCTCACCCTCCTAATTCTACTCATTCTCACCTGTCTTTCCCCCTCTGATTTACCTCCACTTCTCCCCCACTCAACTTTTCTCTCCTCCCCCTTCTTTCTCTTTTTAACCCCCAAGGAACTCTAAGCTGTTGCCCTCGCAGGTGATGATACACCCCCTCCATAACGTTTGAGACAATTTTTATATGCCTATGTCTATAATTCAATGAAACTCTCAATCTATTATTCCACATTGTACTGATAATTAATCTACCTTGCTATGTACGGAATGTAGGGGTTGACCCCCACGCCACTCTTGTCTCGATGTTTCACCCTGAAATATGTAACAGTGTACACACCTGCCTGTATGTTCATCCTTTCTTTAATAAAAAATTTGAACAAGGAAAATATAACAGAAAACAAATGTGTAAAGCATAACAAAATATGTGAAAAATTAAAACAACAAAAAAAACTACAAAAAAACAGAAACAAAAAATAAAGCCCTCAATGGGGGCACTGTCCATAATCCCCAGACCAGGGTTGTTGGGGGCCCTGGGATAATACTGCCACTGGCCAGCATGCTGCTGTGGCAGTTGGTGTTGTTGGGATGGGGCAGGTGGTGGAGGTGGAGGAACGTCTTCCACTATCTTTGTGTTGTGGGTGAAGAGCCCCATCGCCCCCTTAATGAGCACATGGTTTATGAGCTCCTCTGCAAGATTTTTTTGGAGGTAGTCCATTTTTTTAAGTTTGGCTGCTGCATATGCAGCAAACGACTCCTCCTCCTCCGGTTCCTTTTGGAGGACCTGGGTTGCCTGGAGGAAGAAGGCGGCAGCAGCAGCATCGTCTGCATTCTGCGCCTTCCTCTTCCTTCTCCTCCCAACCTCCAGTGGAGGAATCCTGGACTCGCATGGCTGTGATGGCCCAGCTGCCTCCTCCTCAGTCACCGTGTCGGTGACACTTTCCTGTGTATAAAAAAGTGACATTATTAGAATATGTTTGTTTGTGTGGGTGATGAATCCAAACAAATTTACATTTCATTACTGTTGCTTATTGAATAATTAGAAATGACAAACACTAGCATTCTGGCACCAGCATTTTGATTCATACTTAAAATGACTTTAGGCCACAACTGGGTTTGGATCTAGAAACAAATGTGTTAAGACTAGAGTTGAGCGAACTTCTAGAAGTCCGGGTTCTGCTGGTTCGGCCGAACTTCGGGACAAAGTCCGGGTTCGGGTCCGGACAGAACCCGAACTTTGTCCCGGATTGGGCCTGAAACAGGGCTTCAAGCCGGCTTGGTCGTCTTGGGCCTGAAGATCTTCAAGCGAGTTGAGATCAGAATTGTGTAAACAAAGATCTAGGTTTGGGTCAACACCGGATTTCAGTAAAATTCATACTTAGTTTTACGACCACGGTCTTACGATCACAAACAGTAAAGATTAATAAGTTATTCGTTGTCATTACTTTACATTTAAACAAACCTAAGTAGTGGGTGTGTTTGTTTGTATAAGATTATTACAGTGAAAAAATATGTGTCCTTTCACAGTGGCTGTGCCACTGACTCCTCCTCCGTCGACCCGGTAGTGTCGGTACGCTCAGGTCCTA
>BLSH010341941.1:196091-223802 GCA_018402905.1 Glandirana rugosa | reverse complement strand
CCTCTAGTCTCTCACCTCTCCCCTCCTCTAGTCTCTCTCTTCTTCCCTCCTCTAGTCTCTCACCTCTCCCCTCCTCTATTCTCTCTCTTCTCCCCTCCTCTAGTTTCTCTCTTCTCCCCTCCTCTAGTCTCTCACCTCTCCCCTCCTCTAGTCTCTCTTCTCTCCTCCTCTAGTCTCTCACCTCTCCCCTCCTCTAGTCTCTCTCTTCTCCCCTCCTCTAGTCTCTCTCTTCTCCCCTCCTCTAGTCTCTCTCTTCTCCCCTCCTCTAGTCTCTCTCTTCTCCTCTCCTCTAGTCTCTCTCCTCTCCTCTAGTCTCTCACCTCTCCTCTCCTCTAGACGACCTCTGTTACTGACCTCCTCTATCCAGGTAGAAATTAGGGACAGCGTGTGGCCGTCCTGTGTGGCCGTCCTGTGTGGCCGTCCTGTGTGCCGGTTGCAGTCCAGCTAAGGGGACATTGAAGGCGAGTTTTCCTTTAATGGAGTAATATTAGTAAGTGGTCACCAACGACCGCTTCCTCCTCCGACACTGACTGATTACAGCCTCATTCCCCTTAATTCATTTCCACACAGTTTCTGCATTTTCTTTTAGTGTTAATAGCAGATGGAGACTTCATATGGATTGTGGGAACTTACAGTGGACCTTTTATTAAATATACATTTTCATGCATGCTAAGTAATGTGCCATTGCTACTATTACTCCGTAATATCTCAGTTTGCAAAGGCATTTGGTGCATCCTTTGTGGTTATATAAAAATACACTATATTGTCAAAAGTATTGGGACACCTGCCTTTACAAGCACATGAACTTTAATGGCATCCCAGTCTTAGTCTGTAGGGTTCAATATTATGTTGGTCCGCCCTTTGCAGCTATAACAGCTTCACCTCTTCTGGGAAGGCCGTCCACAAGGTTTAGGAGTGTCTATGGGAATGTTTGACCGTTCTTCCAGAAGCGCATTTGTGAGGTCAGCCACTGATGTTGGATGAGAAGTCCTGGCTCACAGTCTCTGCTCTAATCCATCCTAAAGGTGTTCTATCGGGTTGAGGTCAGGACTCTGTGCAGGTCAGTCAAGTTCCTCCACCCCAAACTCGCTGATCCATGTCTTTATGGACCTTGCTTTGTGCAATGGTCCAAATCATTTGGTGGAGGGGGGGTTTTTAGGTGTGGGGGTTGTTTTTCAGGGGTTGGGCTTGGCCCCTCAGGGGTTGGGCTTGGCCCCTTAGTTCCAGTGAAGAGAACTCTTAAGGCGTCAGCATACCAAGACATTTTGGACAATTTCATGCTCCCAACTTTGTGGGAAGAGTTTGGGGATGGCCCCTTCCTGTTCCAACATGACTGCCCACCACTGCACAAAGCAAGGTCCATAAAGACACGGATGAGCGAGTTTGGGATGGAGGAACTTGACTGGCCCGCACAGAGTCCTGACCTCAACCCGACACATCATATTTGGTATGAATTAGAGTTGAGACTGCAAGCCATGTCTTCTCATCCAACATCAGTGCCTGACCTCAAAATGCACTTCTGATGTCTTTTTGTTTGTTGTGTTTGTGGCACTTGATTGAGGGTACGCTGTGATTAGTAAGGTGCCTACCCTACCCTGTAGGCACCTTACTAAGGGCCCACCCTGAACGTCTTGGGAAGGAGGTGAATATGGCCTTCTGGCTTGGTTCGCCTCCTCTCATGGGTTCTCCCTTCGGGGGGGAGTCCCACTTAGTATCAGGGCGGTCAGTTTCGGCTGACTGCCTAGAGAACGGGGGTCGCCTGGCTTCGGCTAGGTGATCCTAGTGCAAGATACCTCAGTTCCTGTCAGGAGCCTTGCGCCCCGGGCAGGGGCGTATCATGAAATTAGTGGGCCCGTGTGCAAGCCCACGCGCTCCGATAATCCCCGGATGTCAACCAGGGACAGATCATCCTTACGTGCAGTGTTTGTCAGAGCACTGTGGGCCCCCCACCCCTTGGGGCCCGTGTTCAGTGAACACCCTGCACCCATGGATGATACGCCACTGGCCCCGGGGAATCGGGGCATAGGTCCTTCCTCTTCGGAGGAGGACCATGTGTACACCTAGTGCACTTTTTGTGTCTTCACTTTCGTGTTGTGCACTTTTTTATGCACCGGGTGAGCTTGTAAGGTGCGTTTCACATGCCACGGGCTTAAAAAAAAAAAAATCTGTGGTGGTGAAAGCGACGCAGTGCCGATTCGCAAAAAGTGCTCTGGTCCTAACATGGGTAATCCTTCCGGGGCTGAAGAGGTTAAAAAGGGCAGTTATGCCATCAGACACAGACATTGAATAAAAACATTTTGTCACCACAAAACATCTCTCCCCAATAGGGGTGATGTGCTGATGTCAGGCCATGGATTTCGGTAGGTCTCTACATGTTTCGCGGAGATTATCCGCTTCCTCAGGAGAGATATCCATGGTGATGAGAAAAGGAGATCAATAAACGATAAACAAAAAAGCAAGATTAATGTACAATATAATATACATGGGGAATGTAAGGGGACAGGCTTACCAACAGGCTAGGCCACACCAGGTGCAAAGGTGCGGAATACGATGTTCCCCGTCGGCAGGAATGGGGATATGTGTGGAGGTGGAGCACAAAAAACATATATCTAAATGAAAAAATGTGTAAAAATGTAAAAAAAAAATGTAAATAATGTAAAATTGTATTGCCTTATATGAGCGTCACAGTTTACATTATTTTAAATTATTACAAATTTTTTCATTTAGATATATATTTTTTGTGTTCCACCTCCACACATATCCCCATTCCTGCCGACGGGGAACATCGTATTCCACACCTCACATCCGGTGTGGCCTAGCCTCTTGGTAAGCCTGCCGCCTGACTCTCCCCATGTACTCTAAATTATATTGTAAATTAATCTTGCTTGTTTGTTTACAGAGTATTGATCTCCTGTTCTCACCACCACAGATATCTCTCCTGAGGAAGCGGATAATCTCCGCGAAACATGTAGAAACCTACTGATATCTGAGCTGTGGGAGGGGCTCAGCAGGCTCCAGCCACTAAAGTTAGAAAACGACCGGAGGGGCGGAGGCAAGACCAGTCACCCTACACAAGGTGAGGGAGTAGAACTGTGGGAGGGGCTCAGCAGGTTCCACCCACTACAGCTAGAAAACGACAGGGGGGCGGAGGCAAGACTAGTCACCCTGCTCAAGGAAAGAGAGTAGAGCTATGGGAAGGGCTCAGGAGACTCCACCCACTACAGGCAGAAAACTACAGGAGGGGGCGGAGACCAGACCATTCCCCCTGCACAAGGAGAGAGAGCAGCAGTGAGCGGTCTTTATTACAGGAGGGGGAGGAGACAAGACCAGTCCCCCTGCACAAGGAGAGAGGGCAGCAGTGAGCGGTCTTTATTACAGGAGGGGGCGGAGACAAGACCAGTCCCCCTGCACAAGGAGAGAGGGCAGCAGTGGGCGGTCTTTATTACAGGAGGGGGCGGAGACAAGACCAGTCCCCCTGCACAAGGAGAGAGAGCAGCAGTGAGCGGTCTTTATTACAGGAGGGGGCGGAGACAAGACCAGTCCCCCTGCACAAGGAGGGAGAGCAGCAGTGGGCGGTCTTTATTACAGGAGGGGGCGGAGACAAGACCAGTCCCCCTGCACAAGGAGAGAGAGCAGCAGTGAGCGGTCTTTATTACAGGAAGTCTCACACTGGATTATGGCACAGATCTGGCAGAAATACACAAAGCTCACCGAGATTCAGGATTAGACGATCCGATGCGGCCAGTGCCTGGGCAGGAAGTCGAGAGAGAGGGCAAGATGGCCCAAGATGGCCCCCACTTGGTTTGATGCCCTTTGAGGACTGGAGCGACCTCTAACATCACTTCCAGTTCTCGGGCACAAACAAAAGAGGTTAAAATGTCATTTTGTTTCTCTTTTGCTTTTAAAGGTAAAGGAAAGATTTGGGGTCTTTTTTGACCCCCAGATCTCTCCATAAAGAGGACCTGTCACCCCTTATTCCTATTACTTGGGATTCCTTGTAATAGAAATAAAAGTGAAAAAAATAAATAATAGGGAGAGTGAAAAAATAAAAAGTAAAATAAAAAGTAAAATAAATAAAAAAAAGGAAAGCGCCCCCCCGTTAGAGTAGAGCGATAATTCTATCACCAGACCTCCTCTGTCACTCTAAACTGGTAACCTGTAGAAATTTGTAAAACGTTGCCTATGGAGATTCTTATGTACCGTAGTTTGTCGCCATTCCACGAGCGTGCGCAATTTATAAGCATGACACGTTAGATAGCCATTTGCTTTACAGTATTTATAAAATTATTGTTTTTTTTTTTTTTTATTCATTAAAATGGATTTTTTTCCCCAAGAACAAAAAAGTGCGTTTGAAAGACCGCTGCGAATATACAGCGCGACATAAAATATTGCAATGACCGCCATTTTATTCTCTAGGGTCTCTGCTATAAAAATATATTTATATAATGTTTGGGGGGTTCTAAGTAATTTTCTAGCAAAAAATACTGGATTTTTTTTTTACTTGTAAACAACAAATGTCAGAAAAGGTGAGGTCCTTAACCGCTTCCGGACCAACGGCGTCACCTGACGGCGGTCATTTTGAAGTGGAATACCATTGATATGGTAGCAGATAGCTACCATAACCCCGGTATCTTTTTTTTTTCAGCCGGCGATACTGTGTGAGATAAAAGTGGTCTCAGTGGCGGATTCGCCGCAAGATCACTTTTATCAGCGGCGGGAGAGGTGCCACACCTCCCGCCAGTTTCTGGTCATCTCTGCCGCCTACCGGACCCGCCGGCGGAAATGTTCGGTTCCTCTCCCCCCCCCCCCCAGTGTCCGTGAGCCAAGTGAGCAGCTGAAGCCGTTCACTCGGCTCCATAACATGGCAGGGCGGAAGCGACGTCACAAGTCACTTCCGCCCCATGCTCTTAAAGGGCCCATTTTTTTTTTTTGCACTATCATTTTTTTAAAATTATTATTATTTTTTTTTTGCACTATCATTTTTTTTTAATTATTATTATTTTTTTTTTTTTGCACTGTCATTTTTTTTTATTATTATTATTGTTATTTTTTTTTTGCACTATCATTTTTTTTAAATTATTATTATTATTATTATTATTATTATTATTTTTGCACTGTCATTTTTTTAAAATTATTATTATTATTTTTGCACTGTCATTTTTTAAAAATTATTATCATTATTATTATTTTTTGCATTTTACTGTAAATATGAGATGTGATGTCTTTTTGACCCCCAGATGTCATATTTAAGAGGTCCTGTCATGCTTTTTTCTATTACAAGGAATGTTTACATTTCTTCTAATAGGAATAAAGTGATCATTTTTTTTTTTTAAAGAACAATGTAAAAATAAAAACTAAACTAATTAAAAAAAAAATTTTAAGCGCCCCGTCCCCGGGAGCTCGCGCGCAGAAGCGAACGCATACTTAAGTCCCGCCCACATATGAAAACGGTGTGCAAACCACACATGTGAGATATCGCCGCGTTCGTTAGAGCGAGAGCGATAATTCTAGCTCCAGAACTCCTCTGTCACTCTAAACTGCTAACCTGTAGAATTTTTTAAAGCGTTGCCTATGGAGATTTTTAAGTACCGTCGTTTGTTCCCATTCCACGAGCGTGCGCAATTTTTAAGCATGACACGTTAGATAGCTATTTACTCTGCGTAACTTCATCTTTCACAGTATTTATAAAATTATTGTGTTTTTTTTTTTATTCATTAAAATTCATTTTTTTCCCAAGGAAAAAAGTGCGTTTGAAAGACCGCTGCGCAAATACAGCGCGACATAATACATTGCAATGACCGCCATTTTATTCTCTAGGGTCTCTGCTAAAAAAAAATATATATTGTATCAGTTTGGGGGTTCTAAGTAATTTTCTAGCAAAAAACACTGATTTTTTTTTACAAATGTCGGAAAAGGCGAGGTCCTTAAGTGGTTTTAAAGCAAACTTCTCGCCTGCAGCTGCGGCCGATATTCCAGTTTTTTTTTTTCTCCTATTTCATAACTCAGATCTTCTGTTTTTAAATGTCAAATATTTCTCCCTTTAAGTCATTGTCCATAATCCTGATGTGTGCTGTGCGGAGATTAATACCTGACATATGGCGTTCGGTCGTTAGAGGAGGAGCTTAATTTCGCCAATGTGACCTTTGCGATTTTTGACAGATTTAATGCAGAGCTGATTATTTAAAGCAACGTTGAACCCTAAAGAGAGATTCATTATGGGATCCTGCGGAAAAAAATGTATTTAAGGCTTCTTTCACACTGGGGCAGTAGCGGTAAAGCGGCGCTTTGGCACCGCTATTTGGGCAGCAGCGTGGCACTTTTAAACCCCAAGAAGGGGTTAATAGCGCCAGCGCGGCGGCGCTTCCAAATCGGTGGTCTGTCGCTACAGAAGCACTGCCCATTCATTCCATGCCTCTTTCAGGCTTTTTTTGCCATCTGTCTCCCAGAGGATTTTGTTTCACTTCCTGTCCCGGTGACACCACGACAAAGGAACGGGGCAGCAGTTGTCACAGAGAAAGGGAAAAGGAGAATCTGACCTCCGGCCTTCCCTTCAGTCTTGCACAGCTGTAACGGCTCCTCTCCTGGACTGAAACGGCTTCCTCTGATTTCACTGCACACTGCGAGCTTCTCACAATGTGCATTAGAAGCTGCAGCAAGTCAGATAGAGCCCCGCCCTCATTTCCTAGCTGGAGGACGTCCAGCATCATCTAAACCAGTGGTCTCCAAACTGGGGCCCGGGGGCCACATGTGGCCCTTTTCTTGCTTTTATCCAGCCCTTGGGACACTAATTCATCCACTGATACTAACAGTGGGGCATAATTCCCCCCCCCCCCACTGACACCAATGAAGGGGCACAATCCTCTCCCAATGACAGCAGTGATGGAGTCCAATTTCTCCTAATGATGCCAGCGATGGGCGCCAATTCCTCCCATTGGCATCAATAATGGGGCCCAATGACACCAATGATGGGGTCCAATTTCTCCCAGTGACACCAGCCATGGGCCCCAATTCCTCCCATTGGCATCAACAATGGGGCCCAATGACACCAATGATGGGGTCCAATTTCTCCCAATGACACCAACAATGGGCACCTATTCCTCCCACTGGCATCAACAATGGGGCCCAATGACACCAATGATGGGGTCCAATTTTTCCCAATGACACCAACCATGGGGCCCAATGACACCAATGATGGGGTTCAATTTCTCCCAATGACACTAATGATGGGGTCCAATCTCTCTCAATGACACCAACAATGGGGCCCAATGACACCATTGATGGGGTCCAATTTATCCCAATGACACCAATGATAGGGCCCAATGACACCAATGATGGGGACCAATTTCTCCCAATGACACCAACGATGGGGCCCCATGGCACCAATGATGGGGACCAATTTCTCCCAATGACACCAATGATGGGGTCCAATTTCTCCCAATGACGCCAACCATGGGCCCCAATTCCTCCAATGGCATCAACAATGGGGCCCAATGACACCAATGATGGGGTCCAATTTTTCCCAACGACACCAACGTTGGGGTCCAATTTCTCCTAATGACACCAACGATGGGGCCCAATGACACCAATGATGGTGTCCAATTTCTCCCAATGACACCAACGATGGGGCCCAATGACACCAATGATGGGGTCCAATTTTTCCCAATGACACCAACGATGGGGCCCAATTTCTCACTTAGATGCCAATATTGGTCCCAATGACACCAATGATGGGGCACTATTCCATCCACTGACACCAATGATGGGGCATTGTTTTTTCCCACTGACATCAGGACCTTTTCTACTCCCACTGGGCACAGTCTGGCCCCCCTGAAGTCTGAAGGGCCGTAAACTGGCCCTTTGTTTCGAAAGTTTGGAGACCTCTGATCTAGACAATGGGTGCTCAACCCGCGGCCCTCCAGCTGTTACAACACTACAAGTCCCATGACGCATTGCAAGGCTGACAGTTACAAGCATGACTCCCAAAGGCATGATGGGACTTGTAGTTCCTCAACAGCTGGAGGGCCACAGGTTGAGCACCTATAATAGACCACCCCCCCAGCCTGACTGTCCCTGGCCCCGCCCCTTTCATTCATTGGATTTCAGTGAATTCAATCATGGAGGCTCAGCATCGCATGTGGGCGTTATCCATGGTGGTCGGCGTGTAAATACAGCTTGCCTGGGAAGCCCCTCCTCCAGACTGAAATCCATCATTAAAGTGTTTCGATATTTGCATAACTCCTCCCAAGAGACAGCCCACTGCTTGACTCAGGGTGCTGTGTTGTGTCCAGGAAGCTCTGTACTGCCCCCTGCTGGCCCCTCCCACCAGCCATGATCTGCCTGCATTGCATAGAGAAGCACAGAGACCCAGCAATGACATCACAGGGACTAAAATAATGGATGTAATGAAAATTGTAAAGGTTTGATAGAATTGAATTTTAATTTGCGTGGCAATCACAATAATGTATTTATCTTATCTTAATTAGCATATGGAACGGGGGGGGGGGGGGGGGTTATAAACCAGGCATCCATGTAGCCAGAAAGCCACAATCTGCCTGCAATGCATAGAGAAGCACAGAGACCCAGTGATGTGATGTCATGAGGTTTAAAAGATGGTACCCAGGCGTGCGCACAGGGTGTGCCGGGTGTGCCTAGGCACACCCTAAACACCCTGTGCTGAGCAGGGTACCCCTGCTGCTTGGCTTTAGAGAAAAGGGACTGAGGAATCTCTGTCTTTAAAAGTGAGACATCAGGGGTCCCCCTGATAGACCCCTGATATTACACCAAAGACCCCCAATGGGGCTCCTAAAAAAAAATATATATTGTAAAAAATAATTAGAAAAAATACAATTGTAAAAAGTAATAAATTGTAATAAATCTTAAAAATACCAATCTCTGCCCTACCAACACTGTCCATTGTCCTACTGCCCTATATACAGTATCTCACAAAAGTAAGTACACCCCTCACATTTGTGTAAATCTTTTATTCTATCTTTTCATGTGACAACACTAAAGAAATGACACTTTGCTACAATGTAAAGTAGTGAGTGTACAGCTTGTATAACAGTGTAAATTTACTGTCCCCTCAAAATAACTCAACACACAGCCATTAATGTCTAAACCGCTGGCAACAAAAGTGAGTACACCCCTAAGTGAAAATGTCCAAATTGGCCTCAATTAGCCATTTTCTCTCCCTGGTGTCATGTGACTCGTTAGTGTTACAAGGTCTCAGGTGTGAATGGGAGCAGGTGTGTTAAATTTGGTGTTATCACTCTCACTCTCTCATACTGGTCACTGGAAGTTCAACATGGCACCTCATGGCAAAGAACTCTCTGAGGATCTGAAATAAAGAATTGTTGTTCTACATAAAGATGGGGTTATAAGAAGATTGCCAAGACCCTGAAACTGAGCTGCAGCACGGTGGCCAAGACCATAGAGCGGTGTAACAGGAGAGGTTCCACTCAGAACAGCGCCTCACCATGGTCGACCAAAGAAGTTGAGTGCCGTGCTCAGCGTCATATCCAGAGGTTGTCTTTGGGAAATAGACGTATGAGTGCTGCCAGCATTGCTGCAGAGGTTGAAGGGGTGAGGGGCCAGCCTGTCAGTGCTCAGACCATACGCCGCACACTGCATCAAATTGGTCTGCATGGCTGTCGTCCCAGAAGGAAGCCTCTTCTAAAGATGATGCACAAGAAAGCCCGCAAACAGTTTGCTGAAGACAAGCAGACTAAGGACATATAAGGATTACTGGAACCATGCCCTGTGGTCTGATGAGACCAAGATAAACTTATTTGGTTCAGATGGTGCCAAGCGTGTGTGGCGGCAACTAGGTGAGGAGTACAAAGACAAGTGTGTCTTGCCTACAGTGAAGCATGGTGGTGGGAGTGTCATGGTCTGGGGCTGCATGAGTGCTGCCGGCACTGGGGAGCTGCAGTTCATTGAGGGAACCATGAATGCCAACATGTACTGTGACATACTGAAGCAGAGCATCCCCTCCCTTCAGAGACTGGGCCGCAGGGCAGTATTCCAACATAACGACCCCAAACACCTCCAAGACGACCACTGCCTTGCTAAAGAAGCTGAGGGTAAAGGTGATGGACTGGCCAAGCGTCTCCAGACCTAAACCCTATTGGGCATCTGTGGGGCTCCTCAAACGGAAGGTGGAGGAGCGCAAGGTCTCTAACATCCACCAGCTCTGTGATGTCATCATGGAGGAGGGAAAGAGGACTGCAGTGCCAACCGGTGAAGCTCTGGTGACCTCCATGCCCAAAAGGGTTGGAAAATAATGGTGGCCACACAAAATATTGACGCTTTGGGCCCAATTTTGACATTTTCACTTAGGGGTGTACTGACTTTTGTTGCCAGCGGTTTAGACATTAATGGCTGTGTGTTGAGTTATTTTGAGGGGACAGTAAATTTACACTGTTATACAAGCTGTACACTCACTACTTTACATTGCAGCAAAGTGTCAGCTCTTCAGTGTTGTCACATGAAAAGATAGAAGAAAAGTGAGGGGTGCAGAGAAGACAAAATATTAGCAGGTTGATATCTGAGTTAATGCACCGGATAAATAGCTTGGGGAATGTTAATTCATATTTTTTTCATTTTAATTTACATTTTTTCTTTTTTTTTTCTTTAAAAATGATTTGAGACGCTTTGCTGGGCGGGTGAAAAGGCAGAGGAGCAGATTTTCGTTTTCCCGTTTTTATCATTTATCTGTTTCATTATCTCTGTAATTATATTACATGAAAAATATCACCGCTTTGTATCTCCAAATTTCCGGTCTGCACCACAAAAATATATGAAAAACCCGAAATCATTCAAAGTCCAAAGTACAGAGATGCTGAGACTGATCCATTGTCCCGTCTGATTGTCTCTTGCAGTTAATGCGCTGTCCCCGGGATGGGTAGATACCGCTTTCCCCTTTACAGGTGAGGAATTGTTTTTACTTGTATGGATTTTTCTTATCTTATTTATTTATTACAGCAGAACACAGATAACAGAACTCAGCCGCCCAGCGTGTTCTCTACTCTATATATTAAAAATATCACTTTGTGATATTTTTCCCTATAATTTACATAGTCAGGGCCGGCCCAAGACATTGTGCTGCCTGGGTCCAAGAATGAAATGCTCCCCCCCCCCCCTCAAAAAAAAAAATCACGCCCACCAAAAGGCCCCCACATCCATTATTTTATATCATGATAATTACAACATAGGGCAGTATATGGACAGGCTAGGGTAGTATATAGACAGGATAGGGTAGTAAATGGGCACGCTAGGGTAGTATAGGGGCAGGCTAGGGTAGTATATAGACAGGTTAGGGTAGTATAGGGACAGGCTAGGGTAGTATATAGACAAGATAGGGTAGTATATAGACAGGCTAGTGTAGTATATGGGCACGATAGGGTAGTATAGGGACAAGCTAGGGTAGTATAGGGCAGGCTAGGGTATTATATAGACAGGCTAGGGTATTATATAGACAAGCTAAGGTATTATAGGGATGGCTAGGGTAGTATATGGACAGGCTAGGGTAGTATATAGACAGGCTAGGGTATTATATAGACAAGCTAAGGTAGTATAGGGATGGCTAGGGTAGTATATGGACAGGCTAGGGTAGTATATGGACAGGCTAGGGTAGTATATAGACAGACTATGGTAGTGTATAGACAAGCTAAGGTAGTATATAGAGAGGCTAGGGCAGTATAGGGACAGGCTAGGGTAGTATATAGACAGGCTAGGGTAGTATAGGGACAGGCAAAGGCAGTATATAGACAGGCTAGGGTAGTATTTGGACAGGCTAGGGCATTATATAGACAGGCTAGGGTAGTATATGGACAGGCTAGGGTAGTATATAGACAGGCTAGACTCTCTCGGCTTAGACAACTGCAGCCAGCAACCCTGCTGGAAAGCCATAGTCCAGTCTGAATAATGTGTCCGGGTTTCAGGCAGTCTGAAACCCGGACGCATGATTCCAAACCCGAACAGGTGGCAACCCTACTTAGTCCACCCCCAACACCCCCCCCCCCCCCCATGGCAATGCAGAGGACTGAGAGATTACTCCAATGAGGACGGCCATCTCCCGTATCTGCTCGTACATCTCCCCCCCTGCTCCTGACCAATACAGTCTCTTCCCCTCTCAGCCAATCAGGTCTCAGGACCCGCTTCCTGATTAGCTGGGAGGAGAAGCAGAAGGACAATAGTGAATATTAATTTGCTATTGTCACACAACTGGGTGGGCTCAGAGCGCAGTGCTCTGCGCCCCGAGCCCATCCCTTTTTGAAGCCAATTAGAGTTCCAGGCTTTAATCACGTGCTTCAAAAATAAAAAAATCCATGGAATCCATGCGTCCGGCGCCCTGCATGTAGATTAGGGGCCGGGCGCATGGATTGAGGGGGGGCTCCTAATGGAGCAGTCGCCACTGGTCCTGATTATCAGTGCAGCACCCAACAGTCCCCACCAGTGCTGCCAATCTGTGCCCACCAGTGCTGCCCATCATTGTTACCATCAGTGCAGCATATCAGTTCCGCTTCATCAGTGCCCATCAGTGAAGGAGAAAAATTACTTAGTCACAACATTTTATAACAGAAACTAAGAAAATTTGTTTATTTTTCAAAATGTTTGGTATTTTTTTCCTGATGGGTTTTACTTCCTCTTCGTTCCTCGTCATTACCCTGCAATGTAAAAGCATAATAGGCTAGTATGCATGGCATACTAGCCTATTATGTGACACTTACCTGCATTGGAAGCCCGCGCTGTCCCCGCTCCAGGTCGTGTCAATTTTTGCCCCTCTTCCTTCCAGGTTCCGCGGACTCCAGCTCTGTGATTGGCCGGAGCCGTGTGACGTCACTCCCGCGCATGCGCGTGGGAGCCACCAATCGCGGCACGATCTTAGTGAAGAAATGTCACGGAGGCTTTTTCTTCACTGCGCATGTGCCCGATGACGTTGGCACATGCGAGTACATGCGAAGCCACCACTCACTGCTGTGGCAACATTCTTGACCACGTATTCTCCCATCGCTGCAACCCCTGCAACCTCTCTAACACCCCCTTTCCTCTCTCTGATCACAACCTTATCCGTTTCACTCTCTCTCTGTCTCCTACCTCCCATGCTGCCAACCTACAAACCACTACCCGCAGAAACCTTCACCACCTCAACCGTTCTCTCCTTCATTCTGCTACTGATGGCCTCTACGACAAAATCACACCCCTGTCCTACCCAGACCAAACCACTTCCATCTACAACAACACGCTGTCCTCCTCCCTAGACGCCCTTGCTCCCCTTTCTACCCGCATAACCAGGCCTCATCTGCCACCACCCTGGCAAACAGGCGACACCATAAGTCTGAAGAGACGCAGCCGCACACTTGAGCGAGCGCGGCGTAAATCTAAATCCCGGCAAGACTTTACCCTCTACAAATACAACTCCCGCCTCCACACTGCTAAACAAACCTTCTACAACACTCTCATCCAAACCCTCTCACCCAAACCTCGTCAACTCTTTTCTACCCTTAATTCCTTACTTCAACCCCCCACTCCCCCCCACCTACCAACTTGCTTACCGCTCAAGAAATTGCCAACCATTTCAAAAGCAAAATCGACACAATTGGTAAGGAGATATCCAACATCCAACTTCCTCCCCTATCCAACACATCAGATCCAACACCGCACTCAACACTCTCCTCCTTCTGCCCTCTCCATGGCCGACCTCGCCACCTGTGCCCTGGACCCTGTCCCCTCGCAATTACTGCGACCACCTTCCCGCTCTATCCTAAACTCCCTAACCCACATCTCCAACCTCTCCCTCTCCTCGGGCACCTTTCCCTCCCAGCTCAAACATGCACTGGTTACCCCCATACTTCCAAAACCCTCACTTGACCCCACCTGTTTGAATAATCTAAGCCCCATCTCCCTACTCCTTGTTCACGACCAAATGAGTCGCTACCTCACTGACAACAACCTTCTCGACCCTCTACAGTCCGGCTTCTGCCCACAACATTCCACTGAAACTGCCCTACTAAAAACTCACCAACGACCTACTAACTGCTCATATACTCAATACTCCTGGACCTCTCTGCTGCTTTTGACACAGTTGACCACCCGCTCCTCCACAACAAACTCCACTCCCTTGGCCTCCGTGATTCTGCTTTATCCTGGTTCTCCTCCTACCTATCTCAGCGCATTTTCAGTGTCACAACTCCATCTCCTCCACTTCCTCTTTCTGTTGGGGTACCCCAAGGCTCCGTCCTTGGGGCCCCTCCTATTCTCTCTCTATAGCTCTTCCCTGGACCAGTTGATGACCTCCCATGGCTTCCAAAACCCCCTCTACGCCCACAACACCCAGATCTATCTCTCCACTCCTCAACTCCTTCAATCTCCTCACGGATCACCAACTTATGGATGGTATGGGTGTCATGCCACTTTCTCAAACTCAATCTTTCTAAAGCTGAGCTTCTTATATTTCCTCCTCCCCGGTCTCCTCCTCATGACTTTACCATTAAGATCAATGGCACAACCATTGGGCCTTCCACACATGCCAGGGTGCTGGGTGTAATCCTTGACTCCGACCTCTCCTTCAGCGCCCACATCCAATCACTGGCTAAATCTTGCCGCCTTAACCACCGCAACATCTCCAGAATTCACCCCTTCCTGACTAACGAGTCCACAAAACAACTTATTCACTCCTTGGTTATTTCCCGCCTTGACTACTGCAACTCACTCCTCACCGGCGGACCCTTACACAGGTTATCCCCCCTTCAGTCTATTATGAATGCTGCTGCCAGACTCATACACCTCACTAACCAATCCGTGACTGCTGCCCCTCTCTGCCAATCACTTCACTGGCTTCCCCTACTCCACCGGGTATTCAAAATACTAACCACAACATACAAGGCCATCCACAACATCGCCCCCCCCCCCTACATCACCAATCTCATCTGCAGATATCGCCCCAATCGTCCCCTCCGCTCCTCCCAGGACCTCCTGCTCTCTAGCTCCCTTATTACCTCCTCCAATGCTCGCCTTCAGGACTTCTCCAGAGCCTCTCCCATCCTCTGGAACTCCCTGCCCCAGAATGTCTGATCAGCCCCCACCCTGTTTGCCTTTAGGAGATCCCTAAAAACTAATTTATTCAGGGAAGCCTACCCCTCACCCACCTAAGAACTGTACCTGAGCCACCCCCATCCAGGGTTGCCAACCGCCAGTAAATTTACTGACAGTTTGTAAAAATCAGTGATTTTTACAACTGTCTATGAATATCAGGGTCTGATAATTTGTCATGCTGTGCTGATTTATTAAGTGCAAACCAGGGAAATTACTTGATATGGGTATTGTCAGTGTTTCCATGTTGTGTTTAAATATCAATTGTCTTAGTTTTTAATAGGAGTTCTGTTATTTTTCAAGGTGCCAGTAAAAAAATGTGCTCCGCCAGTAAATTTTCCATGTTCTGCCAGTAAAAAACGCTGTAGGAGGTTGGCAACACTGCCCCCATCAACCCATCCCCCGCAGCTATTACCTTTTGTACCACCACCCCCCTCCCTTTAGAATGTAAGCTCTACGAGCAGGGCCCTCCTATTCCTTCTGTATTGAGCTGTATTGTAATTGTACTGCCCCCCCCCTCTACTTTGTAAAGCGCTGCGTAAACTGTTGGCGCTATATAAATCGTGTATAATAATAGGCTAGTATGCATCGTGACACTTACCTGCATTGGAAGCCGGCGCTGTCCCTGCTTCAGGCCCCTCTTCCTTCTGGGGCCACGGACTCCAGCTCTGTGATTGGCCGGAGCTGCGTGACGTCACTTCCGCGTGCAATCGCGGCACGATCTCAATGAAGAAATGGCACCGAGGCCGTTCCTTCACTGCGCATGTGCCCGATGACATCCGCAATGCGAGTACACTGCAACTGTGCAGGTTTAGGAGATATGCAGGGAACCTACAGGGAAGCCTCGTTATAGGCTTACCTGTAGGTTGTCACGAGTTGAAAGCTCTATCTGTTTAAAAAAATTATAAAAATTTAGTTTGGGGTCCAGCGTTGCATGACCGAGCAATTGTCATTCAAAGTGCTACAGCGCTGGAAGCTGAACATTTGGCCTGGGCAGGAAGGGGGTGAAGGTGCCCGGTAGGCAAATGGTTAAAGTGGACCTGGACTCAAAAATGTAAGATGTGCTGTTTTATAGGGGAAGATCTAGAAATGTTAATTGTGCCTAAACAGTAATCTTAAAAAAATATATATTTTACTTGGAATTCTGCACTTCCCGTTATGTGAGTGTTCCTAGGCGCTCCTCATAGCTGTATATCTGCAGTGTGAGATCCAAGGCACTGCTGCCTCTGACAACTCGTCGCTGGAGGTTTGGTGATGTCGGTATTGTGCTGCTCACTGTTCTCTTTGCTGGAAGTCCTGAAATGAGGAAGTAAAGCCCTGCCTCTACCAAGATGGCCGCCGCCAAATAGAGCCGCAGTGCATTACATGACATGGCAAGTCAGTAAAGGGTAGGGTGACCAGACGTCCCCACTTTCCGGAGACAGTCCCCAGACTGAGGACACTGTCCCCGGAACAAGTCTGTCCCCGGTTTTGTCCCCGGTTTGGATTTGAACAGAAGCCCGGGCAATTTCAAAGACAGCGCAGAATTAAAAAGTAAATTCTGAATTACACCCCCGCCACTCCTGCTAGTTTAGGGGGTTGTATTTTTTCCAGTATCTGTGCCCCTCTCTGATGATCATGTGCTGGTCAAAGCGGTTGGATTTCTTCAGTTTCGGGTGCATGCCCATTCCACTCTCGACCGCATGTTGTTCTGCCCTGCATTTGTGGGCATCGCAGCTGATCAGTGGGTCTGGCAGACTCAATGTCCGCTGGAACCTGCCAATCAGTCTGTACACAGGCAGAACGGCATGTAAACAAGGCAGACTGCCGTTCTGTCAGTATGGAAGGCATTGGTCCTGTGTTCCTGCAAAGCAGGGGCAGGGATCTGTGCCTTCCCTTGGTAAAAGCTCCTCCCCCACAGTGAGAAAACACTGGTTAGGCGCACATTTAACCCTTTGATTGCCCTAGATGTTAACCCCTTCCCAGCCAGTGTCATTAGTACAGTGACAGTGCATATTTTTAGTACTGATCATTGTATTCTTGTCACTGGTTTCCACAAAGTGTCAAAAGTGTCACTTAGTGTCCGATTTGTCCACCGCAATATCGCAGTCCCGCTATAAGCCGTTGATTGCCGCCATTACTAGTAAAAAAAATAATACGTCCCCGGATTTCATTTTAAAATCTGGTCACCTTAGCAAAGGGGAGAGGATTAGGTGTGGGGAGACCACAGGAAAGTCCAGCTTCCAAAGTTCAGCTCCTCTTTAAAGCAAACCCAAAACCAGAAATATAATATATAGCAGCTTACCAATCAATGTGTTATTTTCAGTGTCTTTGTCCCCGTTGGTGTCACCCCTTCTATTTGCCCTGAGTGTTGTCACCAGGACTGAAGGTCAAGGGAAATTCAAAATGTTACCTTTGTCACAGGCAGCGGCAAACAACCACGGGCGGCGGCACTACCCACCCCCTACCTGCTGTCTGCTGGTCGGTTGGGCACTTACCCCATCTAGGTGGTGGACAGCGGCTCAGGTGTCCTCATCTCCAGCACGGTGGCTTTCACCATGCGTCCCCTCTCTCTTCCGCCTAGGCGCTAGGCGTCCAATAGGAACACCTGACGTTCTGGCCACTGGGGAAACGGGTCTCAGGACCCGCTTCCTGATTGGAGGGGAGGAGATTTAGTGTGAAAATAGCAAATATTCATTCGCTATCATCACACAACTGGGTGGGATCGGGGTGCAGAGCCCACCCTTTTTTGAAGCCTATTAGGGCTCTAACCACGTCCTTCAAACCCCCCCCAATTGGAATCCATAGTCCGGCGCCCTGTATGTAGATTAGGATGGATGGGGGGGTGGTGCCCATGCACCCCTTATGGACGGGCAGCCACTGGTCATAGGATCAGGAATGGAGGGGATATCTTTCACTGGGGACACTTGTTCTGGTGACACTATGGAGAGATTTTCTTTTACTTCCTGTTGTGTCTTTAGGACAGGAAATGAATGGACACAGAGAGAAGACAACTTGATTGTAAACACAGAGATGAAAGAAATCCTCCTACATAAGTTATAGTAGGCACTGAAATTTCAGCTGGTTGTCAATTTGCTAGGTAAATAGAAGAGAAGGAGAGGCGGCCGTGGTTCAATTTGCTACCCCTCTGAAAGTGCTGCCTGGGTACAATGGACCCACTGGGACCCATGGTAGGGCCGGTCCTGGCTGATTGGTTTCTATGCACAGCTGCACCAGATTTTGCGCTCTCCAGTTTTAGTAAATCAACCCCAATGTGTTCTAGACCCAGTCCTCTCAAGGGTCCCCAAGACCTTCCTGGCCTCTTTGGCCAGTCTTCAGGTCTAGAGCCCGTAGTCTCTTTAGCCATAGAAGTCTTATCAAGCTTCCCCACGCCCTTGACCCCTGGATCAGTCTTACCGGGTCCGCTGGCGATCTTTCACCTCTAGATACATTGGAGTGGGGTGCAGATGGGTGCAACAAGTCCTCAGCAGCAGCTTATTTCTCCAAGAGGTCCACCAATCGCTTGGCAGTTTTGGGGTCCCCATGGCTGACCCACTTACTCAAAGCAGCAGGGAGCTCCACAATCTGGGGGCCTGGCAAGGTCTCAGGTTGCAACCACTTCCTCGAGAGATAGATCAGGTCGGACATTTGCGAGCGGGGTGGCTGGTCCATGCAGTAAGACCATTGATGCACCCGTTGAGCCCGGACGGCCATGGTGACCCCCGGACGTCCGAGTATCTCCGTCTTTAGAGTCTCATAGTACTGGGCCCTTACTGGTTCCAAATCAAAGTAGGCCTTTTGGGGTTCACCTGTCAGGAAAGGTGCTAACAGTCCTGCCCACTGCTCTTTTGGCCATCCTTTGCGATCAGCGACTCTTTCAAAGGTCGTGAGGTACAACCTCCACGTCATCTGCAGGAGTCATCTTTTGCAGGTGGTAGCTGGCACATACCATCTTTTCTTCCACTGGCACAGGACTTGCGGACCCCTTCTTTAATTCCAGCAGGGCCCCCGCAAACTGGCGGTTCGTCTCCTGTTGAGCCGCTTGTTGTCCTGGCGACTCTCCTCTCGCTGAGCTGCAACGGCCTCTGCGACTTGACGGTTGGTTTTCCCGCTGCTGGCGATTGCTCTCTTGTTGGGCCGCAGTGGCCTGTAACAGGGCCTTTACTGCATCCTCCATCTTCCAGGTAGATCAGGATGGATAGGGGGGGGTGGCGCCCATGCACCCCTTATGGACGGGCAGCCACTGGTCATAGGATCAGGAATGGAGGGGATATCTTCCATTGGGGACACTTGTTCTGGTGACACTATGGAGAGATTTTCTCTTACTTCCTGTTGTGTCTTTAGGACAGGAAATGAATGGACACAGATAGAAGACCACTTGGTTGTAAACACAGAGATGAAAGAAATCCTCCTACATAAGTTATAGTAGGCACTGAAATTTCAGCTGGTTGTCAATTTTCTGGGTAAATAGAAGAGAAAGAGAGGCAGCCGTGGTTCAATTTACTACCCCTCTGAAAGTGCTGCCTGGGTCCAATGGACCCACTGGGACCCATGGTAGGGCCGGTCCTGGCTGATTGGTTTCTATGCACAGCTGCACCAGATTTTGCGCTCTCCAGTTTTAGTAAATCAACCCCAATGTGTTCTAGACCCAGTCCTCTCAAGGTTCCCCAAGACCTTCCTGGCCTCTTTGGCCAGTCTTCAGGTCTAGAGCCCGTAGTCTTTAGCCATAGAAGTCTTATCAAGCTTCCCCACGCCCTTGACCCCAGTCTTACCGGGTCCACTGGCGATCTTTCACCTCTAGATACATTGGAGTGGGGTGCAGATGGGTGCAACAAGTCCTCAGAAGCAGCGTATCTCTCCACGAGGTCCACCAATCGCTTGGCAGTTTTGGGGTCCCAATGGCTGACCCACTTCCTCAAAGCAGCAGGGAGCTCCACAATCTGGGGGCCTGGCAAGGTCTCAGGTTGCAAGCACTTCCTCGAGAGATAGATCAGGTCGAACATCTGCGAGCGGGGTGGCTGGTCCATGCAGTAAGACCATTGATGCACCCGTTGAGCCCGGACGGCCATGGTGACCCCCGGACGTCCGAGTATCTCCGTCTTTAGAGTCTCATAGTACTGGGCCCTTACTGGTTCCAAATCAAAGTAGGCCTTTTGGGGTTCACCTGTCAGGAAAGGTGCTAACAGTCCTGCCCACTGCTCTTTTGGCCATCAGCGACTCTTTCAAAGGTCGTGAGGTACAACCTCCACGTCATCTGCAGGAGTCATCTTTTGCAGGTGGTAGCTGGCACATACCATCCTTCGTTCCGCTGGCACAGGACTTGTGGACCCCTTCTTTAATTCCAGCAGGGCCTCCGCAAACTGGCGGTTCGTCTCCTGTTGAGCCGCTTGTTGTCCTGGCGACCCTCCTCTCGCTGAGCTGCAACGGCCTCTGCGACTTGACGGTTGGTTTTCCCGCTGCTGGCGATTGCTCTCTTGTTGGGCCGCAGTGGCCTGTAACAGGGCCTTTACTGCATCCTCCATCTTCCAGGTAGATCAGGATGGATAGGGGGGGGTGGCGCCCATGCACCCCTTATGGACGGGCAGCCACTGGTCATGGGATCAGGAATGGAGGGGATATCTTCCATTGGGGACACTTGTTCTGGTGACACTATGGAGAGATTTTCTCTTACTTCCTGTTGTGTCTTTAGGACAGGAAATGAATGGACACAGAGAGAAGACCACTTGATTGTAAACACAGAGATGAAAGAAATCCTCCTACATAAGTTATAGTAGGCACTGAAATTTCAGCTGGTTGTCAATTTTCTGGGTAAATAGAAGAGAAGGAGAGGCGGCTGTGCTACCCCTCTGAAAGTGCTGCCTGGGTCCAATGGACCCACTGGGACCCATGGTATGGCCGGTCCTGGCTGATTGGTTTCTATGCACAGCTTCACCAGATTTTGTGCTCTCCAGTTTTAGTAAATCAACCCCAATGTGTTCTAGACCCAGTCTTCTCAAGGGTCCCCAAGACCTTCCTGGCCTCTTTGGCCAGTCTTCAGGTCTAGAGCCCGTAGTCTCTTTAGCCAGATGCCTGCATTCTCCACCACGTGTGGGGGATTAGCGCGTGGGGATCACTCTTCAGAGGAAAAGATTCAGCATGGAGTTAAGCTTCTTTAACCGGTTTCCGACCGGCTTGCATACATTTACTGCTGCAGAGTGGCAGCGTCCCGCGAATCGCTGTCTTTAAACGGCGGCGCCGCACTCTGCAGGAGTGTACCCCTGGCTCTGGGGGGACCCGATGTCCGCCGGCTAGCCGCGATTGCTTACCGCAGCAGAAAACCGCCGATGTAAACACGGCGGTTCCCCGCGCTGTCAGGCAGCATCTAAGAGATCTACTGATCGCTGTCACTGGGATCAGTTAGATCTCTGGTGCCCCTGGCAGCCCAGCCCCCTCACGCCTAGGGAACACAGTTACCCCCCTAGAGCGCCCCCTGCGGGTTAACCCCTTCACTGCCAATGACATTTATGCAGTAATCAGTGGACATTTAAATTTCTGATCGCTGTATAAATGTCATTGGTCCCAAAAAAGTGTCAAAAATGTCCGACATGTCCGCTGCAATATCACAGTCCCGATAAAAATCGCAGATCGCCGCCATTACTAGTAAAAAAAAAAATTATAAAAACGCCAGAAATGAATTCTCATGGTTTGTAAACGTGGCAACTTTTGCGAAAACCAATCAATAAACGCCGATTGCGATTTTTTTTTTTACCAAAAACATGAGGAAGAATATAAATCGGCCAAAACTGATGAATAAATGTATTTTTTTATATATTTTTTGGATTTGTATTTTAGCAAAAAGTAAGAAATATTGTTTCTTTTGCAAAACTGTTGCTTTTTTTGTTTATAGCGGCGATCAGAAATGACGCAGAGGGGATCAAATACCACCAAAAGAAAGCTCTATTTGTGGGGAAAAAAGGACGCAAATTTGGTTTGGGTGCAACGTCGCACGCCCGCGCAATTGTCAGTTAAAGCGGCGCAGTGCCGAATCGCAAAAAGTGCTCTGGTCCTACAGTGGGAAATCCTTTCAGGGGCTGAAGTCGTTAAAAAAAAAGCCAATTGGGGGAGGGCACCAGGCAGGGCTGGGCCAAGGGGAGGGGGGGGCGAGCACTGCCGGATTACACAGAGCAGGGATCTCCCGATGATATACAGCACACTGGTCCAAAGCCAGGATGTGTGATGTCTATCATAGGAGGCGGGACTTTGTATGACAGTGACTGCCGAGTAAGCAGGAGATCCCCGCTCTGTGTAATCTGGCGGCTCTCCTCTCTCTAATCCCCGTGCTGATGGGCACTGGTGAGGCTGCATTGATGGGCACTGGTGAGGCTGCATTGATGGGAACTGGGGAGGCTGCATTGATGGGCACTGGTGAGGGTGCATTGATGGGCACTGGTGAGGCATTGATGGGCACTGGTGAGGCTGCATTCATGGGCACTGGTGAGGCTGCATCGATTGGACACTGGTGAGGCTGCATTGATGGGCACTGGTGAGGCTGCATTGATGGGCACTGGTGAGACTGCATTGATGGACACTGGTGAGGCTGCATTAATGGACACTGGTGGGGCTGCATTGATGGACACTGGTGGGGCTGCATTGATAGGCACTGGTGGGGCGTCATTGATGGGGACTGGTGAGGCTGCAATGATGAGCACTGGTGAGGCTGCAATGATGGGCACTGGTGAGGCTGCATTGATGGGCACTGGTGAGGCTGCATTGATGGGCACTGGTGAGGCTGCAATGATGGGCACTGGTGAGGCTGCATTGATGGGCACTGGTGAGGCTGCATTGATGGGCACGGGTGAGGCTGCAATGATGGGCACTGGTGAGGCTGCATTGATGGGCACGGGTGAGGCTGCAATGATGGGCACTGGTGAGGCTGCAATGATGGGCACTGGTGAGGCTGCAATGATGGGCACTGGTGAGGCTGCAATGATGGGCACTGGTGAGGCTGCATTTAAATAAAGTTCTGAGCTACCCTTATTTTGCTCCAAAGTTCTTTATTTAAATTTAAGTTTTTCTCCTGAAACTTCCCTCTTAAAATGAAGGTGTGAGTTATACGCCGATAAATGCGCTATATATAAAAATATATACATTTTTTAAAAAACTGTCATTTTCAGTTTCAGTTTTCAGCCAAGTGCTTCCTGCATTTTCCGTTTCAGCACCAAAAATTCCATTCAGTGCCCCTCTAATCTGCAATCTTCTCTTCTCTACAGCAATTCGGGTGCAGAATGTATAAAAGCTCGTCTGAGGTGTCAGAAAAAAAAGGGATTTGGGAGCTGAAATCGCACCCTGTAGAGCTCAGTGAGGAGAGCTCTGAGAGCTGATTGGAAGGAAGGGACCCCCCCCCCCCTTCACACAGCTCACAGGAACAGAGCTGAGGCTATCAATCACAGGCTGTGTGCTGGAGCTCCCTCCCCTGTCACCATTTTTGTCTTGGTGTCAGGAAAACTCATCACAAGTGATTGATGCCGATAGCAGAGGAAGGAAGCAGCAGACAGAAATGACACTTAGTGCTCTGGACTGAGACAAGTACACCCTATAGAGGGATGTGCTTTGTTCAGATTTCTCGTCTGAGGTTTACAACCACTTTAACCTTTCATAACAAAATATAAAATGAGTTTTAGATATTCTATAGATAATATATGTTGTCTGAAACGTTGTCATGTTGTGTCTTGGCAGCTGCGTGCAGCGGTAAACTGGAGCAGCACACGGAGAGGAGAGGGGTGATCTACAGTCCGGCGTGGCCACTCAACTACCCCCCGGCCATGAACTGCAGCTGGTACATCCAGGGAGATCACGGGGACGTCATCACAGTCAGGTAACAAACCGCACAGCCAATCAAAACGCAGATTCACTAATCCCGCCCCCTCTCTATCTCTGTATGTAGGATTGTGGTCGTCGGCCAGGATTAACAGCTGTGCTCATAAGTTTGCATACCCTGGTGGAATTGATGATTTCTTGGCCATTTTTCAGAGAATATGAATGAGAACACAAAAACTTTTCTTTCACTCATGGTTGGTGTTTGGCTGAAGCCATTTATTATCAATCAACTGTGTTTCCTCTTTTTATATCATAATGACAGCAGAAACTCCCCAAATGACCCTGATCAAAAGTTTACATACCCCAGTTCTTAATACCGTGTGTTGCCCCCTTTGACATCAATGACAGCTTGAAGTCTTTTGTGGTATTTGTGGGTGAGGCTCTTTATCTTCTCAGATGGTAAAGCTGCCCATTCCTCAGTTCCTGGAAATTCTTGGGCTGTCTTGCATGATCTGCATGTTTGAGATCTCCCCAGAGTGGTTCAATGATATTGAGGTCAGGAGACTGAGATGGCCGCTCCAGAACCTTCACTTTATTCTGCTGTAGCCAATGACAGGTCGGCTTGGCCTTGTGTTTTGGATCATTGTCATGTTGGACGTCCCATGCGCAGCTTCCTGGCTGATGAATGCAAATGTTCCTCCAGTATTTTTTGATAACATTCTGCATTCATCTTGCCATCAATTTTGACCAAATTTCCTGTGCCTTTGTAGCTCACACATCCCCAAAACATCAGCGATCCACCGCCGTGTTTCACAGTAGGGATGGTGAACCTTTCATCATAGGCCTTGTTGTCTCCTCTCCAAATGAAGCGTTTATGATTGTGGCCCAGAAGACTCAATTTTGGTCTCATCGCTCCAAATGACTTTGTGGCAGAAGGTTTGAGTCTTGTCTCTGTGCTGTTTGGCGTATTGTAAGCGGGATACTTTGTGGCATTTGCGTAGTAATGGCTTTCTTCTGGCGACTCGACCATGCAGCCCATCTTTCTTCAAGTGCCTCCTTATTGTGCATCTTAAAACAGCCGCACCACATGTTTTCAGAGAGTCCTGAAGTTATTTGTGGTGTTTTTTTGCACCCCAAACAATTTACTTGGCAGTTGTGGCTGAAATTTTAGTTGGTTTACCTGACCGTGGTTTGGTTTCAACAGAACCCCTCATTTTCCACTTCTTGATTAGAGTTTGAACGCTGCTGATTGGCATTCGCAATTCCTTGGATATCTTTTTATTCCCCTTTCCTGTTTTATACAGTTCAACTACCTTTTCCCGCAGATCCTTTGACAATTCTTTTGCTTTCCACATGACTCAGAATCCAGAAATGTCAGTGCAGCACTGGATGGAAGATGCAAGGGTCTCTCAGGGGTCCAGAAACTCATTGACCTTTTATACACACACACTAATTACAAGCAAACAGATCACCGGTGAGGATGGTTACCTTTAATAGCCATTCAAACCCCTTTGTGTCACCTTGTGTGCATGTTATCAGGCCAAAACCACCAGGGTATGTAAACTTTTGATCAGGGTCATTTGGGTAGTTTCTGTTGTCATTATGATATAAAAAGAGTAAACACAGCTGATTGATAATAAATGGCTTCAGCCAAACACCAACCATGAGTGAGAGAAAAGTTTTTGTGTTCTCATTCATATTCTCTGAAAAATGGCCAAGAAATCATAAATTCTGCCAGGGTGTGTAAACTTATGAGCACAACTGTTTCTCTTATCCCTCTAACAGGCCAGTCTGCCACATTTGATTTGGTCTTCTGCCCTAAAGGTGACTTGAAACGTTGCCACCACTTGACCTCCGGAAAATTTACCCCCCCCCCCTCCCCTCCTGACCAGGCCATTTTTTTGCGATGCGGCACTGCGTCGCTTTAACTGACAATTGCGCGTTCGCGCGGCGCTGTACCCAAACAAACTTGATGTCCTTTTCCCCCCACTTTCTTTTGGTGGTATTTGATCACCCCTGCGGTTTTTATTTTTTGCGCTATAAACGAAAAAAAAAAAAAGCGACAATTTAAAAAAAAAAAAAGAAAATAATATTTTTTACTTTCTGCTGTAAAACATCCAATAAAAAAAATTTAAATTCTAATTTCTTCATCAATTTAGGCCAATATGTATTCTGGTGAAATGTTTTTGGTAAAAAAAAAAAAAAAATCCCCTTAAGCGTCTATTGATTGGTTTGCGCTAAACTTATAGCGTTTACAAACTATGGGATATATACTGGAATTTTTATTTATTTTTTTCTAAACTAGTAATGGTGGCGATCAGCGAATTATAGCAGGACTGCGGCGGACAAATTGGACACTAACTGACACTTTTGACACTTTTTGGGGACCAGTGACACCAATACAGTGATCAGTGCTAAAAATATGCACTGTCACTGTACTAATGACACTGGCAGGGAAGGGGTTAACATCAGGGGTGATGAAAGGGTTAAATGTGTGCCAGTGTTTATGTACTGTGTGAGGGGCTTTTACTAAGGGGCGTGATGGATTTTCTTTCCCTGCTGACAGGACAGAGCTCGGCCTTGTTTATGTAGGCAGAGCCCTGTCCTGTGTGTTTTCTGGACGATCGGCGGGTGCCTGAGGTCATCTATTGGTCGGCGCCTGCTGATTGGCATCTGTCATGTTTAATCACAGCGCGGCCGGGTCGTTGTCGGCGTGCCCCCTACCCGGAAATGGCGGGTCACATACCTAGTACATGGGCTGGCACAGCAGGGACTGCCTTTCCGTCGTATATCTCAGTGATACGGTTGGCAATTGGTTGAAGATGAAGTTTGATTGGGGGGTTATTATTGCATCCATTGACACCAATGCTGGGGGTTATTATTGCATCCATTGACACCAATGCTGGGGGTTATTATTGCATCCACTGACACCAATGCTGGGGGTTATTATTGCATCCACTGACACCAATGCTGGGGGTTATTATTGCATCCACTGACACCAGTGCTGGGGGTTATTATTGCATCTACTGACACCACTGTAGGGGGTTATTATTGCATCCACTGACACCAATGCTGGGGGTTATTGCATCCACTGACACCAATGTTGGGGGTTATTATTGCATCCACTGACACCAATGTTGGGGGTTATTATTGCATCCACTGACACCAATGCTGGGGGTTATTGCATCCACTGACACCAATGTTGGGGGTTATTATTGCATCCACTGACACCAATGTTGGGGGTTATTATTGCATCCACTGACACCAATGCTGGGGGTTATTGCATCCACTGACACCAATGCTGGGGGTTATTATTGCATCCACTGACACCAATGCTGGGGGTTATTGCATCCACTGACACCACTGTTGGGGGTTATTATTGCATCTACTGACACCACTGTTGGGGGTTATTATTGCATCTACTGACACCACTGTTGGGGGTTATTATTGCATCCACTGACACCACTGTTGGGGGTTATTATTGCATCTACTGACACCAATGCTGGGGGTTATTATTGGATTCACTGACACCAATGCTGGGGTTATTATTGTGGCCACTGACACCAATGCTGGGGTTATTATTGCATCTACTGACACCAATGCTGGGGTTATTATTGTGGCCACTGACACCAATGCTGGGGTTATTATTGTGGCCACTGACACCAATGTTGGGGGTTATTATTGCATCCACTGACACCAATGCTGGGGGTTATTATTGCATCCACTGACACCAATGCTGGGAGTTATTATTGCATCCACTGACACCAATGCTGGGAGTTATGGGGGTTGTAACCACAGTCACCGGTGTTATTATTGGGGTCGTAACCACAGTCACCGGTGTTA
>BLSH010341941.1:158309-171136 GCA_018402905.1 Glandirana rugosa | reverse complement strand
GTCAATGACATTGTCCAAATTCGCCCATTTGGCAATAACAGGTCCACAATGTCACCAGCATGCCCATCCCTCTGTTACGTGTGGCTGTGGGGTTGGGATGCTGGTGTCATCATTGACCTAATATGGCCATATAACCATGTTTGGTCAATGACATTGTCCAAATTCGCCCATTTGGCAATAACAGGTCCACAATGTCACCAGCATGCCCATCCCTTTGTTACGTGTGGCTGTGGGGTGGGGATGCTGGTGTCATCCTTGACCTAATATGGCCATATAACCATGTTTGGTCAATGACATTGTCCAAATTCGCCCATTTGGCAATAACAGGTCCACAATGTCACCAGCATGCCCATCCCTCTGTTACGTGTGGCTGTGGGGTGGGGATGCTGGTGTCATCCTTGACCTAATATGGCCATATAACCATGTTTGGTCAATGACATTGTCCAAATTCGCCCATTTGGCCATAACAGGTCCACAATGTCACCAGCATCCTCATCCCTTTGTTACGTGTGGCTGTTGGTTGGGATGCTGGTGTCATCATTGACCTAATATGGCCATATAACCATGTTTGGTCAATGACATTGTCCAAATTCGCCCATTTGGCAATAACAGGTCCACAATGTCACCAGCATCCCCATCCCTTTGTTACGTGTGGCTGTGGGGTGGGGATGCTGGTGTCATCATTGACCTAATATGGCCATATAACCATGTTTGGTCAATGACAATGTCCAAATACGCCCATTTGGCCAAAACAGGTCAACAATATCACCAGCATCCCCATCCCTTTGTTACGTGTGGCTGTTGGTTGGGATGCTGGTGTCATCATGGACCTAATATGACCATATAACCATGTTTGGTCAATGACATAGTCCAAATACACCCATTTGGCCATAACAGGTCAACAATGTCACCAGCATCCCCATCCCTTTGTTACGTGTGGCTGTGGAGTGGGGATGCTGGTGTCATCATTGACCTAATATGACCATATAACCATGTTTGGTCAATGACATTGTCCAAATTCACCCATTTGGCCATAACAAGTCAACAATGTCACCAGCATCCCCGTCCCTTTGTTACGTGTGGCTGTGGGGTGGGGATGCTGGTGTCATCATTGACCTAATATGGCCATATAACCATGTTTGGTCAATGACATTGTCCAAATACGCCCATTTGGCCATAACAGGTCAACAATGTCACCAGCATCCCCATCTCTTTGTTACGTGTGGCTGTGGGGTGGGATGCTGGCGTCATCATAGACCTAATATGGCCATATAACCATGTTTGGTCAAAGACATTGTCCAAATACGCCCATTTGGCCATAACAGGTCAACAATGTCACCAGCATCCCCATCCCTTTGTTACGTGTGGCTGTGGGGTGGGATGCTGGTGTCATCATGGATCTAATATGGCCACATAACCATGTTTGGTCAATGACATTGTCCAAATACGCCCATTTGGCTACTTTAGGTCAATGGTATCCAAATGCGGTCATGAACCAAATATGTCTATGTGGCCATATTAGGTCAATTATGTCACTTGTTAAGTACAGCTGTGGGGTGGTGATGCTCTTGACATTATTGACCCAATATGGCCATGAAACAATATTTGGTCATATTTGACCAGCATCTCCACCCCTTTAAGTGTGGCTGTGGGGTGCGGATGCTGGTGTTATCGTTGACCTAATATGGCCATATAGCCATGTTTGGCCAATGACATTGTCCAAATATGGCCATTTGGCTACATTAGGTCAATGATATCCAAATATGGCCATTGACCAAATATGTCTACGTGGCCATATTAGGTCAATGATGTCACCAGCATTCTCAGCCTTTTGTTATGTGCGGCTGTGGGGTGGTGATGCTCTTGACATAATTGACCCAATATGGCCACGAAACCATATTTGGTCATATTTGACCAGCATCTCCACAACTTTGTTAAGTGTGGCTGTGGGGTCCGGATGCTGGTGTCATCACTGACCTAATATGGCTATACAACCATGTTTGGTCAATGACATTGTCCAAGTTCGCTCATTTGGCTACATTAGGTCAATGATATCCAAATATGTCCATTGACCAAATATGTCTATGAGATCATAGTAGGTCAATGATGTCACCAGCATCCCCACCACTTTGTTATGTACTGCTGTGGGGTGGGAATGCTGGTGACATCATTGACCTCATATGGCAATTGAGCCATGTATGGTCAATGACATTGTCCAGATATACTCATTTGGCTATAAGGTCCATGATATCACCAGCGTGCCCGCCCCTTTGTTACGTGTGACTTGTAGGGCGGGTATGCACTTGACATCATTGACTCAATATGGGCACAGATATTGTCCTAATGCATCCATTTGGTCAATGATATCCAAATATGTCCATTGACCAAATTTGTTTATGAGGCCATATTAGGTCAATGATGTCACCAGCATCCCCGCCCCTTTGTTACGTACGGCTGTGGGGTGGTGAAGCTCTTGAAATCATTGACCTAAGATGGCCACATAACCATATTTGGTCAATGACATTGTCCAAATTCGCCCATTTGGTTATGTTTGATCAATGATGTCACCAGCATCCCTACCCCTTTGTGGCTGGGGGATGCCGGTGACATCACTGAGCTAATATGGTCACATAGACATGTTTGGTCAATGACATTGTCCACATATCGTCATTTGGCTATAGGGTCAATGATGTCACCAGCGTGCCCGCCCCTTTGTTAGGTGTGACTGTAGGGTGGGGATGCTGGTGACATCATTGACCTTATATGGCCACATAGGTGTGGTTGGTCAATGACATTGTCCACATATCGTCATTTGGCTATAGGGTCAATGATGTCACCAGCGTGCCCGCCCCTTTGTTAGGTGTGACTGTAGGGTGGAGATGCTGGTGGCATCATTGACTTTATATGGCCACATAGGTGTGGTTGGTCAATGACATTGTCCAGATATCGTCATTTGGCCATATTAGGTCAATGATATCACCAGCATCCCCGCCCCTCTTGCTACATGCAGCTATGGGGCCGGGAATTCCCTGGCCGCAGCTCATTGGGTCAGGGACCTGCTATCATGTGACAGCTTCCCGTGGGTCAGTGGGCCGAACTGGGTTTATTTTTCATCACCACTGAAGAAAATGTCCCCAATCGGGGGGCGCAGAAAGCAATAAAAACCTGTAGGAGATCCTAACCCTTCCCCACTCCACTTTGTGAATTCCACAATTTCCCAGTTGTCACAAAAACAGGAAGTGAAGGGAAACCTTCCAATGAGGGCACTTTGGGGAGATTTCCTCTTATTTCCTGTTGTGTCTTCACGACAGAAAGTGAAGAAAAATCTCCAAAAAATGAAATCAGGGTTTAAAACCTCCCCAATACTAAACAAAAAAAATAGATTTTTCCCAAAGATATAATTTAATGAATAGTAAAAGCTGAACTCTAGGCTGGGAACGCATACATTTGTTCAGGTAAATTCATCCCATTCATTTCATTCGTTTTCGGAATTCGTTTTGTTTTTTCGGACTCTTCGGAAAATTCGAATTCCATTCCAAATCCAATGAAAATCAAATTTCTTCTATTCGAAATTTGAATTTTGGAAGATGGTTATATTGTTTTTACTCCATTCTATTCTATTGTTATATTTTTTCTATTTGAATTCAAATTTATTCTATTTGAAATTCAAATCTCAGAAGACATATTGTTGTATTCTTTTTATTTTATTGTTTTTTTTTCTATTCTTTTCTATCGTTTTATTTTCAATTCTATTCAAAATTCGAATTCAGAAGATGGTTATATTTTTTCTATTTTATTGTTTTTTTCTATTGTATTCTATTGTTTGCTATTCTTTTATTTTCTATTCTATTCTAATCTATTCTTTTCTCTTCTATTCGAATTTCGGGAGACGGTTATATTCTATCTTATTTTATTCTATTGTTTTTTTCTATTCTATTATTTCATTTTCAATTCTATTATTTTCTTTTCTATTCTATTTGAATTTAAATTTCTTCTATTTGAAATTCGAATTCTGGAATATAATTCTTTTTTTTCTATTTTATTATATTCTGTTCTAATTTTTTTTTTGTTTTTGTTTTTTTTTTCTATTTATTTCTTATCTGTTCTATTATTTTCTTTTCTATTCTATTCTTTTATTTTCTATTCTTTTCTTTTCTATTCTGTTAGTTTCTTTTCTATTCTATTATTTTATTTTCTATTCTATTTTCTTTTCTATTCTTTTCTTGTCTATTATTCTCTTTTCTATTCTATTCTTTTCTTTTCTAATCTATTATTTTATTTTATATTCTATTCTTTTATTTTCTATTCTGTTATTTTCTTTTCTATTCTGTTCTTTTATTTTATATTCTATTATTTTATTTTCTAGTCTATTATTTTCTTTTCTATTCTATTCTTTTATTTTATATTCTATTATTTTATTTTCTATTCTGTTCTTTTATTTTCTATGCTATTATTTTATTTTCTAGTCTATTTTCTTTTCTATTCTATTATTTTCTTTTCTATTCTTTTATTTTTTAGTCTATTATTTTCTTTTCTATTCTATTCCTTTATTTTCTAGTTTATTATTTTCTTTTCTGTCCCATTCTTTTATTTTATATTCTATTATTTTCTTTTCTATTCTGTTCTTTTATTTTATATTCTATTATTTTCTAGTCTATTTTCTTTTCTATTCTTTTCTATTCTATTCTTTTATTTTCTAGTCTATTATTTTCTTTTCTATTCTATTCTTTTATTTTCTAGTCTATTATTTTCTTTTCTGTCTCGTTCTTTTATTTTCTATTCTATTATTTTCTTTTCTTTTCTATTCTGTTCTTTTATTTTCTATTCTATTACTTTCTAGTCTATTTTCTTGTCTATTCTTTTATTTTATTTTCTATTCTTTTCTATTCTATTCCTTTATTTTCTTTTCTATTTTATTCTCTTCTGAAATTCAAATTCAATTCGAATTCGATTAGGAAACTATCCAAATCCGAATTTCGCCCAAAATTTTTGTTTCGTTATTTGCGATTCGTTTAAAATTCGTCACTATTGTAATTTCGGAAATTCGGATGCAATCCGAATTCCCAAATAGCAGAAATTTGGGCCGGAATTTTGATTCGGAACAAGGCAAACCGCACGTGTCTACCTATCAGCGTGCTCCTTGCACTGCAGCACAACTGATGGGCGCCCTGTGCTGCTTCTTTGCCCCCTAGACTGAGCCGTGCTGTACAGGGGGCTGCATGAGGTCGATGCCACGTCAGTTTCCATTTACAAAAGCAAATTTATTGATTACAGAGCTGAATTCATTTGTGTCTTTTACATCCTCCTGGAGTCCAGCTTCAATGATATTCTGTAAAAGCACCTCGGGATATGTGGGGGCTGCATGACTATGGAAGGGCTAAGATCTCTGCGCACGCATTGCCATGCATTCCCCGCGTGCTCCCATGCGTTGGTTTATATATGTTTTGTGTCCGCCCATTCACTCCCTATGGGCCCTCAACGCACGTCCGCGCATTAACAAAAGTACAACCCTTAATTTGTTCCCAACACAGGTATCTCCCAGGTGTGCGGGGAAAAAGGTGGCATTTGCTGTGTTGGCCGTCTATAAGACATAAATGCATGTGAGCAACAATTCGAATGGGAATAAGTGGGAGCAGGGCCAGGACTCCAACAAATATTGTCTGTATAGAAGAGGCAGTTGTATTCTTGCTTGAATCTTAGGGGTCTACTTTCAAAAAATTAGCCGTGTGAATGTCTCTGTGAACAATCCTCATAATGTGTCTAATATATCTATTTCTAATGCTCTTCAGCTCCATCTAGTGGCTGCAATGTGGTATTTCCCCAGAAATAGACTGCATTATGGCCACTAGATGGAGCTGATGATCATAGGAAATATGTATATTGGACCCATTATGGGGAATATTTGTGACGGTTGTGTGAATGCTGAGACATTTGCACAGCAATTTTATTTTTTAAATAAATAATCGCCTCTGTTTGCTTTGTGTATTTCTTCCTGATCTGTGCAGTGATCCAGTGTGAGACTTCCTGTAATAAAGACCGCTCACTGCTGCCCCCTCTCCTTGTGCAGGGGGACTGGTCTTGTCTCCGCCCCCTCCTGTAATAAAGACCGCTCACTGCTGCCCCCTCTCCTTGTGCAGGGGGACTGGTCTTGTCTCCACCCCCTCCTGTAATAAAGACCGCTCACTGCTGCCCCCTCTCCTTGTGCAGGGGGACTGGTCTTGTCTCCACCCCCTCATGTAATAAAGACCGCTCACTGCTGCCCTCTCTCCTTGTGCAGGGGGACTGGTCTTGTCTCCACCCCCTCCTGTAATAAAGACCGCTCACTGCTGCCCCCTCTCCTTGTGCAGGGGGACTGGTCTTGTCTCCGCCCCTTCCTGTCTGTAGTTTTCTGCAGGCAGCCTGTAGTGGGTGGAGCTTGTTGGACCCCTCCCACAGCTCTGCTCTCTTTCCTTGTGCCCTTTGATTGAAATATATTCTCAGTTCTGTAAAGAATCTCTTCATTATATTCAAAACTTGATTTAAAGCTTAACTCCGGGCACAAAATCCTTCATTTCAATATTCCTCAGTAGCCACAAAGGATATAAACGCACTTTGTGTGCACCAAACGCCTTTTTAAACCCGGATATTACCTTGTAAAAGTAGCAGTGACATCATCCCTGCCTGTGCAGAGGGCTGAGCTGTGGGAGGGGCCCAGCAGGCTCCACCCACTACAGGCTGGAGGAGGGGGCGGAGACAAGACCAGTCCCCCTGCACAAGGAGAGAGAGCAGCAGTGAGCGGTCTTTATTACAGGAGGGGGCAGAGACAAGACCAGTCCCCCTGCACAAGGAGAGAGAGCAGCAGTGAGCGGTCTTTATTACAGGAGGGGGCGGAGACAAGACCAGTCCCCCTGCACAAGGAGAGAGAGCAGCAGTGGGCGGTCTTTATTACAGGAAGTCTCACACTGGATTACTGCACAGATCTGGAAGAAATACACAAAGCTCACCGAGATTCAGGAAGAATCCACACGATGAATAAATGTAGACATTATTTGCTGATCACTGAGTTCTGCTTTTGAATAGAAAGTCTCGCTTAGGTATAGGAGAGGCTGATTGGTTGCCAATGGGTTACAGCACTTTCCCCATGCCTGTTTCTATTATATTACCCGGAGGAAGTGGACTCAACTGAGCATGTGGTGTATTTTTTTATATTTTACTATCATGGCCATACCATTGCAGAGTCCGGGCATGGTCCTTCTATCATGACAGGTCCACTTGAAACCCCCATCACCCCACCACAGTTAAGAATATATCCTCGGTGCAAAGAGGGATGATGGTATATCACAAAGAGCATTTAAATTCAAAATATATAAAAAATAATAAGCACAACCCCGGACCCCTTTGATCATCAGCTCCACCTAGTGGCCATAATGCAGTATTTGCCTGAATGAAGCATTTCATGAAAATATGCACACTGTGGCCACTAGATGGAGCTGCCGATCAAAGGAAATAAAGCAAAATATGGGCAGAATTTGTGAGGGCTAGGCGAATGTTTTAACATTCGTTCAACCAATTTATTTTTACATAGACCCCCACGGGCTTGCCATAGGGACAGAAAAATGCAAATATTTCAAACACATTGCAGAGAAAGAAAAAAACAATGCGACAGCATCAGGAACACCGCAATGTGTATGCTGGGCTATCTACAGTCTGCCTCCATTTTCTTTAAGCGTCTGTTGTGACTCATTGGAAACGATCCGACTTTGCTTTTGGCCGACATAGTCCTGGATAAAGCATGGAAGGATGAGTACCTTGTTTACCGCTATCCGGGGCTCAGCTACTGCTTGTTTACATGGGCGGTGGGCGGTGCTGTATTTTGGTTCTGTGCTGCCCTAGGCAAGACTAAAATCAGGCACCCCCCCATCTAAATTCGCCCCATCACAGCCGCTTCAAAATTGCGCACGCCAGCGAAACGGCGAAAAATGGCGTACATTTTATTATCCATAGTAGATGGTTTAAAAGCTCTTACAGGTTACCACTTTAGATTTACAGAGGAGGTCTGGTGCCAGAATTACCGCCCATGATCTGACGTTCGCGGTGATACCTGACATGTGTGGGATGATCGCTGTTTGCGTGCGTGCAGGGCCAGCACGCGCTTTCACCTTTGCACTTTAATTTTTTTTTTTTAAATTGTTAATTTATTTTATTCTTTATATGTTTACACTGTTGCTTTAATATTTTTTTATCACTTTTTATTGCTGTCACAAGGAATGTAAGCATCCTTTTTGGAGACCCCCAAACCCCTCCCCTGCACTTAAAAGCATTCAAAACACCAAGATCGGTGTTTTTGATTGCTTTATATCAGGGATCTGCAATTAACGGACCTCCAGATGTTGCAAAACTACAAATCCCATGAGGCATAGCAAGACTCTGACAGCCACAAGCATGACACCCAGGGGCATGATGGGACTTGTAGTTTTGCAACAGCTGGAGGGCCACAGGTTGAGCACCCATGATATAGAGCAGAGGCATGAAATTAGCGGACCGCTAGATGTTGCAGAACTACAAGTCCCATGAGGCATAGCAAGACTCTGACAGCCACAAGCATGACACCAGAGGCAGGGGCATGATGGGACTTGTAGTTTTGCAACAGCTGGAGGTCCGCTAATTGCATATCACTGCTTTTATATTATCAAAAAAAAATGGCGCCGATGGATTCCAAGTAAACCGGAAGTGATGTCATGTCCGGTTTATTGTTACGAACAGCCGGCCAAAGCCGATGCCCGCTTTGCTTGGGTGTTCGGCCACCTGTTGGATGCGCCGGCTGGTTCGTTCGGGTCTCCCGGTGAGACAGGAGAGGCCAAGAGAGTGCACTCCCGCTGCTTCTTATAGCAATTGAGTGGCTAGTAGGCCGCTCCGGTTGCTATTACAAAAGAGAGCTGACCGGCGGCTCTAAAGAAAACGATACCGAGGTGACATCATCTCGGTACAGACACCCCCCCCCCCCCTGAAAAATGCCACCCAAGGCAAACATCTTGTTTACCTTTTGGTAGAAACGCTAGGGGGTGATACAAGTAGGCCGTTAAGCCCTGTATTTACCCCCTCCCTCCCCCTGACCATCCCTCTTAAGCTGCTAAAGCCGGACTGAGTTGTGCACATGCCCCGGCAAAAACGATACCATGTGTACTGCCCGCCAAGCACGGCCCATTCAAGTGAGTAGGGCCGTGCTGCAACTACCCTGCAACTGTATGCAATGCACATAGTCGCGGCACAGTGGTGCAAGCTTTATAGGGTTAAAATAGGTGGCAAGGAGGTAAGATATGGCCTCCTCATCACCTGTCAAAACGTGGCCATTTCCCATCACTTCCTGTCCTGCTGACCACAGCTTCGCCATACAAGAAGTGAAGGAAAATCTACGACAAAGACACAGACTGAAATAAAATCTAAATAGGATAAAAAAGAAAGTAGGGGTGTCACTCCAACGGTCAATTTCTTTATTTATTAGATATTGAGGGGGCTAGGAGAGCCAACGTGTTTCGGGGGGTTCACACTCTCTTTCATCAGGGCCTATGCATGAGGTAACCTAAAAAATGGCTGGCCCTTATTGGATTGTGATAATAGTATGTATAAATCAGATCCTAATGCCAGCAGTTTTTGCTGCATTTCTCGATGTCCAAAGTCCAGCCATTTCTGAGGCTACGTCATACATAAGCCTTAAAGAAGGAGTGTATGCCCCCGGAACCCGTCAGTTCTCTTTAATGATGATCTAATAAAACGTTTTGGATTCTGTGACCATTTCTGTAGTCCCCTTACTGTTTCTTACATATTTGTGCTTCTCACATTTTTCACAGATAATCAGTGGGCTAAGAGAGCCAACATGTTTCGTGGGGTTCACACTCTCTTTCATCAGTGCCTATGTATGATGTAACCTCAAAAATGTCTGGCCCTTAGTAGACTGTGATAATACTATGTATAAAATCAGATCCTACTGCCAGTAGTTTTTGCTGCGTTTCTCAATGCATGCAAACAAATCTGATGGAGTCCAGCCATTTTTGAGGCTACATCATACATAAACCTTGATGAAGGAGCGTGTGCCCCCGAAACCTGTTGGCTCTCTTTATTGATTATCTAATACAACGTTCTGGACTCTGACCATTTCTGTAGTGCCCTTACTGTTTCTTACATCTTTGTGCTTCTCACATTGTTCTTATTAGATAATCAGTGGGCTAAGAGAGCCACAATGTTTCGAGGGTTTACACTCTCTTTCATCAGGGCCTATGTATGATGTAACCTAACCTAAAATACGGCTGGCCCTTATTGGATTGTGATAATAGTATGTATAAATCAGATCCTATTGCCAGCACTTTTTGCTGCGTTTCTCGATGTATGCAAACAACTGTTATCACAATCTGAGGATGCCCAGCCATTTCTGAGGCTACAACATTCATTGTATGCCTTAATGAAGGAGCGTGTGCCCCCGAAACCGGTCGGCTCTCTTTAATGATTATCTAATAAAACGTTCTGGACTCTGACCATTTCTGTAGTGCCCTTACTGTTTCTTACATCTTTGTGCTTCTCACATTGTTCTTATTAGATAATTAGTGGGCTAAGAGAGCCACAATGTTTCGAGGGTTCACACTCTCTTTCATCAGGGACTATGTTTGATGTAACCTAACCTAAAATACGGTTGGCCCTTATTGGATTGTGATAATAGTATGTATAAATCAGATCCTATTGCCAGCACTTTTTGCTGCGTTTCTCGATGTATGCAAACAACTGTTATCACAATCTGAGGAAGCCCAGGCATTTCTGAGGCTACAACATTCATTGTATGCCTTAATGAAGGAGTGTGTGCCCCCGAAACCTGTCTGCTCTCTTTAATGATTATCTAATAAAACGTTCTGGACTCTGACCATTTCTGTAGTGCCCTTACTGTTTCTTACATCTTTGTGCTTCTCACATTGTTCTTATTAGATAATCAGTGGGCTAAGAGAGCCACAATGTTTCGAGGGTTCACACTCTCTTTCATCAGGGCCTATGTATGATGTAACCTAACCTAAGATACGGCTGGCCCTTATTGCATTATGATAATAGTATGTATAAATCAGATCCTACCGCCAGCAGTTTTTGCTGCATTTCTCGATATATGCAAACAACTGTTATCACAATCTGAGGAAGTCCAGCCATTTCTGAGGCTACAACATTCATTGTATGCCTTGATGAAGGAGCGTGTGCCCCCGAAACCTGTCGGCTCTCTTTAATGATTATCTAATAAAACGTTCTGGACTCTGACCATTTCTGCAGTGCTTTTAACGTTTCTTACATCTTTGTGCTTCTCACATGAATTACAAACCCTCCTGTTGAGCGCTCAGCCTCACCTCAGCTTGTCTTTTGCAACACTGGATATTTGATATTAGGAGATTTAGCTCATTTTATGCAAGTGCCCATGAATAAAAGTCCAACAGGGGTTCTAGTCTCCCCTGCTCTACTCATTTTTCCTTCCACAATGGAAAATTGACACTGATCATAGCGAAAGCCAAGGTTTGAATATTTACTGGACTGGATAGTTCAAGAGCCTGCACAAGGAAGCAAAGTGTTGAGGAATATGGTTCACAAGATGTAACGTTTCACCACCCCGTCTTACCATATCCAATTTTTTCCTTCAAAAAGTGTGGATTTTTCGAGTAAGACCCTTTACATGCGGGGTTGTCCAGCTGCAGCAGGTGCAGCGACCCAATGCTAAAGTCTATAGCAAGCTGCAGCTGAACGCTTTACGAAGTGGTGCCGATGTGGGTTCGAAGGTGTGGGAACGCACAGGGCACTAAACGCTGGTACCAGCCCTCAGCCCTATCCAGACACAGCTTGCCATGGACTTTGACGAACCGCCTGCAGAAGGCCTGGACGCTGCAGCTGTCACTACAATGCTGGGAAGGACGCACTGCAGCTGGACGGCGCCGCATGCAAGGGTCGGTGCGTTGGACTGAGCCGTTCTCAGTCAGGATCTTTGTCTATATCAGGCTCCGTCCTTGGTAAAAGTGCAAGACTGCATCGACGGTATGAGAGCGATTTTGTGCGATCTGTACATTTTTAAAACGATGCAGCCCAGTTTTAAGAGAATAAATTATTTTTGTCCTACCTCATCCTTGTTCTCCTGCTTGGTTGGAATAATTGTGGTCTCAGGACCCTTGCTGTGGAAAGCTCGGTTCACGCTGCTGCGGCCCCCATTGTCGTGCAATTTTTTTCAGTGCGATTTTCATGCAACATTACAGTCCGTGGGACTCTAAATCGAATTGAAGTCACTGCGACTTGAGTCGCATTGATTGGAACGGCAGCAAATAAAACCATGCGACTTTTATCGCAAGCCGCAGCCGTGTGAACCAGGGCTCAGTGGCCTGTGTAAAGGGAAGCCACATCCTGCTTTTTAAATTTTTTATATATTATTGTGGTCAATGTTACAAATCTTACCAATGTGAGTCAACGGTTCAAAAAAAGAAAACGTGTCCCCCTGGTTTAAATGTTCATTCTTTGCAAATGGGGGCAGCCATTTTTGCACAAATTCCCACAAATCTTTGCCCCCCACAAATACTCTCTCTCCCCAAATCCCCCAAGCACACACCCCCTCCAAAAAAAATCACAGCTCCTAGCTAAAGTCCTCTATAGCTCCTCCTAGCCCAAATCCCCCCAGCACACACCCCCCTCCAAAAAAAAATCACTCCTCCTAGCTCAAGTTCTCTATAGCTCCTCCTAGCCCAAATCCCTCCAGCACACACCCCCCTCCAAAAAAAATCACAGCTCCTAGCTCAAGTCCTCTATAGCTCCTCCTAGCCCAAATCCCCCCAGCAATCGATCCC